>NW_010729206.1:300263-322640 GCF_000365185.1 Nelumbo nucifera
GGAGTCACTCTCTCCAAGAAGATGTCTCCCAAGACTTCTGAGGAGATTGATGAAATGAAAGACGTTCCTATGCCTCTGCCGTAGGGAGCATCATGTATGCCATGCTGTGCACTCGYCCTGACATTGCTCAGGCAGTGAGTGTGGTAAGTCGATTCCAAGCCAACCCAGGGCAGGAGCACTGGACCGCTGTGAAAAATATACTCAAATACCTACGAAGGACGAAAGAGTTTTGTCTAGTATTCGATGGTAGTTCACTACAGATCCAAGGGTATACTGATGCCGATTTCCAGTCGGATCTAGATGATAGAAAGTCTACATCTTGATATATTTTTGCGATAGGATCGTGTGTTGTTTGCTGCAAGCGAGGCTGCCAAAGAAGCCGTGTGGATGAAGAAGTCCGTTCACGAGTTAGGAGTAGTTCCGTCCAGCACATCACCCATCTCGTTGTTGTGCGACAACAGTGGAGCAATTGCTCAAGCTAAGGAGCCACGAGCCCACTCGAAGTCAAAGCACATCGAGAGGAAGTACCACGTACTACGGGAGATTGTTGGTAGAGGGGACGTCCTGATTTAGAAGGTAGCGTCAGCGGAAAATGTAGCAGACCCATTGATGAAGCCACTATCACAGAAAGTGTTTAAGAAACACGTGGAAAGCATGGGACTCCGGCTTGTACCAGATTGGACCTAAGTGCAAGTGGGAGATGTTAGACAGTCTTTGTATGCCCTTAGCTCCAATCAGAATGATGTACTTTTAACATTTATTGTAAATGAGTAAAGTGCATATTTGATTCATGTTCTTGTGGTTTGTTTCTGTGTTATACCCTTAAACTGAACACTTAATGAGACTCGTGTTAGTTTATAATGTTCATAGCCGGTGGGTCGGTCTGGGGAGACCTATCCTAATAAGGCTGACATTGATGTGCCACCAAGTCGATTGGGGTGGCCTGTCTCAACCGCTAGGGTGAGACCCAAGGCACATGCAGTGTGGGATTAATTGAATCTTTGAATCGGACCAAATTTTCAGTATTTCCCTGGACCTTGGAGATTAATGGGCAAAACTGGAAAGTTACACCTAACCCCTAGACTCGATTATAATACTGCATCAGGTGTCGGATTGGGCTGTCTTTGGTGTACCAATCAGTGAGATCCTTAGCGGGGGTCAAAACCTAGGTATGTTGGGATAGTCTGAGAATTCATCTGAGTGGGTGATCATAGTGACAGGATCAGCCCCTTTGTCGGACAAAGGTAATGATCGGGGATGCACTCTCWCTGATGGAAACCAAGACTGCCGGCARTCGATTTCAATCGTTGAGATTTGTTTTGCAAAATATATTTTATATGAGATATAAAAGTATATATATTACGATTTCTAAAATGTTTGCAAAAGGTTTTAATTCCCGGGATCCATATTTGCAGAGAGTGCAACACTGCTCCTTGTAGCCGAGGGAGAGGTTCTCTCTTGTCGGGCAGTGTTTGACCATTATGGGCTGAGAGGTCAAGTGTAAGGCCACTGAGGTTAATGCCTGATGGGCTAATCTTGCATCTGCCCACAGTCCCTGGGTTTTATAAGGTGGCTTGGCCCAGGGACCCCTTAATGTAAGTGTTGGAACCAATAGAAGCCCATGTGATGGGTTTTAGGGGGTGCACTGTCCACAACAGTGTATTTGGCCAGGCCTTGTAACAAAGGCTGGGCCGAACCCATGTGGCTGATGTGTAGATCAATGCTTGGGTCCCACGCCATACAAAGAAGCCCAACTGGGCAGCAGTTTGGAAGCAGTTTTGAGCACATGGACTTGTTGGGCCTGAAGCCCATTTCGAACTAGCCCCTTTTAATTACTTAAATAGAGGGGGCAGATCTGGGATTAAATCAGCAGATAGGATAGAGTCCTACCTATCCACTCAGAGAGACCTGATCTGAATTTAGATCTGGAAACCTCCTGATAAGATCAGGAGAAGGCTAATCTAATCTATAGATAAGATAAGGGTCTTATCCTTATCACTTAAAGAGAGTCCAAATTCAGATAATGATATGAATTAGGAAACTCCTGATAGGATCAGGAGCTGATCTTTTTAAGCCTATAAAAGCAGGAGGGGGTGAACCATCAAAACTATCCTAGAAATTCCAGAGATACTAGTTCTCGAATTACAGAGAGAATAATACACAGTGTGACTGCGCCTTCTCCCTGTGATCCCTTCCTGCCATCGCCATACTGTCAGTTCGTTCTCCAACATTGTAGGAGTGGTCAAGATTGGATCTTGACATCAGTCTTTGCTGAAAGGCTGATAGGAAGTTGTGCTCACTGCCTCTGTTGGATTCTTGCTGAAGAATTCGGTTCGTGGAACGGACCCTGCTGATTCTGCTCCTCCATCCACTGTGTCATCTTCAGTGGGAGCAGTCTTTGGTGATCTTCTTTGGGYGTGAACACCTCCATTGAGAGATATTATTTCTTTGTATCAGGTATATCCCTCTCCTACTGTTTCGTTTCAAATCTGGTTCGATTCATGGTTCAAGATTGATCATTGAAAAATATTATTTTTCTAAAATAGGGAATATGATTCCCAGTTGAATGGAAAGAAATTTTTGAAATTCGCCCACCCTATTCCACAACTTGTGGGCGTCCTTGTGATGGATCTCTCATCCCTTCATTAGCTTCTGTCCAGCCTTCTGGAAGTGTGCCATCCTGGAGGTATTGGGTGATGGTATCCATCCAAGATGGGTCGTGCTGTACTGGGTGGATGAGGAGGGCCATTAGTGTGATGCTTGGCTGGGCCAGAGTGTCCATCCGCACTGTGGAGTCTAGGTTGGTTTTTGATGAACTAGATAGCTTCAGTAATGCATCGGCTCGGATGTTCTCAACTCGGGGGATCTGCTGAATGCTGAACTGCTCGATACTTTGGATGATCTCCTATACCTTTTGTAAGTAGCTCGCCATCGTGGGTGTTCGCGTCTCGAACTGACCATGTATCTAATTGACAACTAGCAGAGAGTCGTTGAGGGCTTCATACTCAACTTCGTCGTTGGAAGCTTGGAACTCAAATCTGAGGGCGTGCTCCAGTATTGTGTTATCTAGGCCAAGGAGGATGAGGACAGCCCCACTACCTTGTTTGTTTGATGAATCGTCCACATGGAGAGTCCATATGGCTCTGGGGCCGGGTCTTGTGTGGTGAAGGTACACTTTGTGATGAAGTCGGCAAGGGACTGGGCTTTGATTGTGGGCCAAGGTGCGTAGTCGATGTCAAATTCGCTCAATTCTACGCTCTATTTGATTAGGTGGCCAGATGCTTCCAACCTCTAGAGTACTTGCTTGAGGGGCTGGCCAATAAGTACCCGGATGCTGTGAGCTTGGAAGTATGGTCTGAGCTTTCTTGCCAAGGTGACTAGCGCCAAGGCCATTTTCTCCAGGTTAGAGCATCGGGTCTCTGTGCCACCAAGCACCTTGCTGGTGTAGTAGATTGGCCTCTGTACCCGGTCTTCCTCCTTGACCAGTACCAAGCTGACAACCTTGTCCCCGACCGAGAGGTAGAGCAACAACTCATCCCCCGGGCTCGGTTTGGTGGAGAGGCAGCAAGCTCAGGTACTGCTTAAGATCTTGAAAGAACCATTCACATTCTTCAGTCCATTGGAATTCCTTTGATCACTTGAGGGCTTTGAAGAAAGGCAGGCACCGGTCTGCGGATTTGGACACGAATCTGCTGAGGGCGACTATTCTGCCGGTGAGGCACTACACTTCCTTGTGCGTCTAGGGTGATTGCATGTCGATGATGGCTTGTATTTCTTTTTTTTTGGGTTGGCTTCAATTCCCCTCTGTGTCACCATAAACCCCAAGAATTTGTCAGAGCTGACCCCGAAGGTGCATTTGGTTGGGTTCAACTTCATCCTATATTTCTTGAGGGTGCTGAAGACTTCCTTAAGGTCGTCTAGGTGATGCTCGACCTTCTTGCTTTTCACGATCATGTCATCCACGTATGCTTCTACATTTCGGCCGAGCTGATCCTTAAAGACCTCGTTCACCATCTGTTGATAGGTAGCACCGGCGTTCTTGAGGTCGAAAGGCATCACCATGTAGCAATATAATCCACGGTCGGTGATGAAGGCTGTTTTCTCCTGGTCGTCTCGGTGCATCTGGATTTGATTGTATCCTGAGAAAGCATCCATAAAGCTCTGGAGTTTGTGTCCTATCGTTGCGTTGCCAAACTGGTCGATCCTCGATAAGGGAAAGCTGTCCTTGGGACAGGCTTTTTTTAGGTCGATGAAGTCAATGCATATTCTCCATTTCCCATTGGCCTTTTTCACCATCACCACGTTGGCCAACTAGTAGGGGTATTTTACTTCCTGAATGAAGCCGGCATCGAGCAATTTCTTGACCTCATCGGTGATCACTTGCCACCATTCTACGGCAAAGCTTCTCTTCTTTTGCCTAATGGGTCGGTAGCACGGGTTGGCGTTCAAGCAGTGGGTGATGACCTCAGGGTCGATCCCCTACATATCTATCACCGACCAAGCGAACACGTCAGCATGATCCTTCAGTAGTTGTACTAGGTCTTCCCAAAGGCAGTTGTTCAGGCGAGAGCTGACCTAGACCGTTCTCTCGGGGTCTTCTTCATTGAGTAACACCTGGATGAGGTCTTCGACAGGTTGGTCACACTACGTCTTCACGTCATCCCGCAGGTCATAGGCTTCAGCCATTAGCGTCTCTACGGCAGGGCGTGGTCCTCGGCAAGAAAGCAGGTAGCATTGCCGTATAGTCCTCTGGTCTCCATGTTTCACCCCTATGCCGTATTAGGTTGGAAATTTCATGGTGAGGTGGAAGGTGGAAACCGAGGCCTATAGAGAATTGAGTGTCGGCCTGTCGAGGATGGCGTTGTAGGATGAGGAGCAACAAACTATAAAGAAATCCACCATGGTCGTTGCAGTGATGTCGCCATCTCCGATCAAAAGGGGGAGGGTTATCCTCCTAGTCAACATGAGAGACTCCCCGGAGAAACCCATCAGAGGAGTGTTGACGGGGGTGAGGTGGTCCTTGTCGATGCCGAGCTTCTCGAATGCTTCTTCAAAGAGGACATCGACGCAGCTACCTGTGTCAACCAGAATGCGCCACACTTCGAAGTTGGCAACCTTGGTTGTGATCACCAAGGCATCATTGTGTGGGGTTTGGACCCCTTGGAGGTCGTCATCGGTGAAGGTGACCGGGTCGTCTTGCCTCTTCTTCTGTCCCTGGTTGTCGATCTCGCACAAATGCGTGTACTTCTTACGCCCTAAGCTGCTTTCTCCTCTCGCGACAATCCCTCCTGATATCACATGAATCACGCTAGCGGGAGGAGCTCGGGGTGGTGGCCGAACATTTTCTATGCGCGACTCCTCTTGTGCTGGCTTCTCGCTCTTGTCGACGAATCCACCGAGGTACCCGTGCTTGATCAGGTCCTCGATGTGGTTGTCGAGGTCGATGCAATTGTCCGTGTCATGGCTGTGGTCCCTATGGAACTCGCAATAGTTGTTGTGGTTCCTCTGTTTCCCTGTGTCTTCATCTTTTTAGGTCATCAGACATAATTGTGGTCGTGAATCTACATCAGAATGTTAGACCGCGGTGTGTTCAATGGCGTGAAGTTCCGATAGGTTAGCAGGGGCGTCCATGGTCTGCGGTCGAGCCGGCGATCCTACCTCTTATGATCCCAATCCGATCTCTCTGCCTTCCGCTCCTTTGTGTCCCTCATCTTCTTGTCGAGCCTTTCTTCCTCATCCCGTAGTTGTGCCTGGGCTTCTTCCACGTTGATGTACTTCTAGGCATGGCCCATCAGCACGACTAGTGTCTAAGGAGGGTTTTTTCTTCCTTTGCCATACTTGCATGAGGCTGGCCAAAGTTTTCTAGTGTTTTTGGCTCACTGTGAACTACGTCAGGAACTGGGTCTCCAACTGCTCCCATGATGTTATGGAGCGTGGGGGAAGGGAGGAATACTTGGTCAAGTCTCGGCCCTTAAGGAGAGCCACGAGAGCTTTACACATTAGGCCCTCGGATGATCCATGCAACGTCATCTAAGCCTTCAGTGCTTCAATATAGTCGCCAGGGTCGGTATTTCCATCGTACTTGTCAAACTGAGGTGCCCGCCACCCCGCAGGACATATCTCGTCCACTATCTCTTGGACGAAGGGCGGCTCTCTAATGGGCTGAACTATCAGCTACACTTATTGGTCTATAAGTGGTGTCGTGCTTCTCTAAACTTGGCTGTGCTCCAACTCCATCAAACATTGTCGGAGCTCCCGAATCTCGGCGTCCCTATTGTTTGGGGCCGTGGTGTGCGTAGCCCTCTCCTTCTTGGGCTGTGCAGGGTGGTCTTTTAACTAGACTCGACAATGGAGACCACATGGGGCAGCATCCGCTTGTCGAGCCTTTCTTTCCTGAGGATCCGTGTAGTCTAATGCATCCTGCTACGGTTGTCAGGTTCATGAGAGCAAGCGGAGGAGATAAACTTTCTTTTCGTATGTTGCCTTTCTTGATGGGACCGCGCTCCCTTATTGTCCGACTGGCGCATTTTGGGGTCCTCGAGGCGAGGATCGTCCTTCGTACATGTCGGGGCGAGAGGGGGGATGGTCTGGTTGGGTGGTGCCATGGACCCTAGTGTCAACATCATCTCAAAGATCTTGTCGACCTTTTCTTGCATTGCCTGGAATTGCACAGGGTCGACCGCAGCTAGAGGCTGTTGAGTTTCTTGGTGTGGGGAGCTGCGGTGGCGAGATCCCAAGATGGGGATCAACCTATTGATCTTTCGAAATGGTTTCTAGGCATCTTGATCGCTTTCTTGATTGCCTACTGAGAGAGATATTTCAAGAAAGGATTTTTGTGTGTTTCCCACAGACGATGCCAATCTAATGCTGCTCGATCCAAGATGGTGCACGAACTGAGGTTATAGTCAAATAGTCCTTGCCAACAAGGTGGAGCCGAGGTGGAAGGACGAAGCCACGCTTCAAGACCTGTGATCAAGAAAGGATGTCAGAGGCCCGAGGAGTTATCTTCGGGTAGGCACTCCGACGCTCAAGTCAGTAGAAGGTGGTGGATGATCGAGCTGAGCAATGAGGGTGCTAGTCCGAGCAAGGTAACAGTATGGGTGCTAGAAGTTGAAATCCCTTACCTTGAGTGGGGCATACCTTTTTATAGCCGAATGTCCGTGTCCTGATCAGATTAGGCTTCTAGGGCTGTTGGGATGAGGTTAACCACCGAGGTCTTTGGGATAGAGTCCTAATACCCAGCGGAGTCATCACCATCCCTCTCCTGTTCTTGGCCATTCTTATCCACATGACGTGGAGTTGACGTGGCTGAGATGATAAGGTGGAGGCTACGGAAGTAGCGCAGCGCTGTCATGGCCACAGAGTCGGTGTATGCCGCGGAGCTGGTAGGGCGGTGCCGATGTGGCTGAGGTAACTGGGTGGCCACGTGGCATTTAAGGCCAGCTCAACCATGACCCAAACAAATTCAATTACAAGAAACAATCTCAATTACTTGAAATGCAACAACATGATTCACATCAAGAACATGCTCAACAACAAAATGTTGATGCAAAATGCAATGAAAAATCTTCTAATCAAAGTGCTTCACAATCAACTATAGAACCAAAGCCCTCACATTATAAGCAAACTAGAGGGCCAATATATCGTATGGACATTTACAATATGAAAGGCTCTAAATTTATTCCTACTAATGGTTTTAATCAAACTGTAGATCAAGTAGGGGACGCCATAGCACATTTTATTAGAATCATTACAAGAAATTAAAACATTACATCTATTGAGTTAGAAAGTTGAAAACAAGTATAACATGAATGTAAGAGCCATACATGGGAATGTAACAAGGTATTATGCGACAGGTTATCTTTCTTATATTCTCTTTTGAAGTAGGGGGCGCCATAGCACATTTTATTAGTATCATTACAAGAAATTAAAACATTACATCTACTGATTTAGAAAGTTGGAAACAAATGTCACATGAATGTAAGAGCCATACATGGGAATGTATCAAGGTATTATGTGATAAGTTATCTTTCTTATATTCTCTTTTCATTTGTTATTATGTATTTCATTGAATATAATATTGATTTATATTTTTCATATTTCATATAGAGAAAGACTAATTGGGTTTAAAAATATTTGAATATGAAGTAAAAATAATGAAAGAACACTTTAAAGAAGCAACATTATAAGCCTAATATTCCATTAATAGAACAATTGGTGCCTTAAACTAATTGGGTTAACAAGAAGCAATGGGTGAGTTTGTTGCTTATGTGGGAATATGATAATTTAATGAATATAATACATACTAGCGGGGACCCATGCGATGCACAGGATTTGGTAAAAAAAGTGATATAAAATAATGCAGCAAAAAAAATAGACATCACTAATGTATTAGTGTAATTAATGTAAAAAATTAATAGACTTCATTAATGTAATTTCTATGCAGAAAAAAAAAACTACTTTAAACTCTCCACATTTTATAATAGTGTTGAACCATTTTGACTGCTTCTTCATTGTCATCAAACCTGTAATGTAAACAAATAAATATTAAATTAACTCATAGGAATAGTTCAACTATATCAATTATTATTAAATTTTATTTACCATGACCGAAGTAATTCTTCCTCTTTAGTAAAGGAATTGAAAGACAATCTTGTGGTCTTTACATTCGTTATACTTTGTCCTGTTGTCAAATTCTTTAATGTAAGAGGAAATTATATTATTTTTACTTTTAAATCTATCAAAATATAAAGTGACCTCTATAATGTATTGCTTTTAAGAAACTTCCAATAATAATTGTAAATTCTTCTTTTATTTCTATAGCATGTGATTCAATAACATCAACAAATCTATCCCATAAAGTGAACTTCATTGGAACCAATCTATCAAAAAAAAAACAAATATTCATATTTAAAATGATGTTAAATTAAATAATACTTATCAATATGCATGAACATATTACATCAACTGATTATTGGTCTAATAAAAGAATTTTTTTTTTCAAGTTTGAATACACGAAGGAAGTGTTGCCCAAATAAATAATTGCTCCAATAACATCTATAATAAATGAAAAAGTTATACCAAAGGCAAAACATACATTGTAATATGAACAAATGTATAAGATAAGAGCAAAATGAAATATACCTATAAAAACATTTTTGCCAACGTATTTCGCAATATGATCAAATGTAACAAAGTTATATTTATATAGAGGAATTTTTAGGCAATTCTTCAAACTATATATAATCTTTGTTTGTCGAGTGAAGTTCATTTTTATATTAGTTTGACTTACAGTATAATTAGTATCAGCACAATCAATTGCCAACTTCGAAATGCAATATACTATTTCATCATTTAATTCATTCCAAAACTTTACAATTTCTACACCAAACATTTTGACTTCAATGTCATCCCCCCTACAAATTGCAACATGATTTAATTTATTATTATTGTTCATGTAAATAAAATAAAACACTAAAATCTATTTTGCATAAAAAACTTACATGAGAATCAACAAATAACAATTTGCACACTTTTTGAATATTATTACCCCCTCCAAATGAATGAACATCAAACTTTGTGATAAGGCGATCTTTTAGGTCCCAATATTTTTTTGAAAATTTCATATTAGAAATTAAAGTTGGGTGAAATGTCATTCTGTTAAGATAATTAAATAAATAAGAAAATTTCAAATTGTCAGAGTAATCAAATTGAATTTGCATGAGTGAGAGAATTAAAGTTATAAATCAATATCCATTAAGACAAAAATCTTCATGAGGATATATATATAATTTGTAATACATTCAAAAAAGTGTTGCTAATTAACAAAACAATATTGTTCACTAATGCATTGTCTATTAGAAAAACAAAATGATGTGATATTTGCTAACTATATTGATGATTAGAATGAATTAAGTTGTGTTCAACTTCTTCAATCGCAACGATCATCATGGCCTCATTCTCGAAATCCACTAAATCCTGAAAATCATATGGTGTCTGCTCTACAGTGTATTGCAAGCCCATTTCTGATAATGGTGGTAGTAATGTAGAAACAAATGCATGGTAAAAAGTTTCTACTATCACTAAAAAACATTTTCTTCGCAATTGATCAAACAAGTCTTGTTTGGTGGTACAATGATTTAAGAGAGATGCCCCTTTTTCTTTCAGCCTTTGTTCGAACTCAATCCATAAGCTATTGATATCGCGCTCTTTTCCATCAATAGATCTGTTAATGCCAATAAATCATCTGGATTGCTGAGCGAGTATATATTATCAATTGCACCACTCCATTTTAGTCCAAAAATACTAATAATGGCATTAATTATAGATTGAGGAAGTATGTCAAAACCATAATCCCTTAATTTTGATGCAAGTTGGATTTTCTTTAAACAATGATCCTTCATTGGTGTGCCTTCAACCAACATTTCTTCATTAAATTCCCTCCTTAGTCTTCTAATCACAAATTGATGGCTGAATCTTCGGTAAACTTTAGGTAGAGGAGGCCTCATTCTAAAATTAAAAGAAAAAGTTATAATTGATAATTAACAAAGAAATAATGCACTAAAAGTACAACTTAAATAACTTAAGAAGACTATATATTTTTTTATTAAATATATGTATGACACCTGTTTTAGCAATATATCCTAGAAGACTTCATTATAAACAATATTTTGTATGAAATCATTAGGCTCACCACCTTTATTTTGTATTAAGATTTTCAATCCAGATGGAGAAGTTTGCCCTTAACTTTTATTAATACTCATAGCAAAAGCCAACCATAAAGGAAATCATCTCCGTTTTATCACAAATGGTCACTCTTTATCAGTGGGTGAAAGAGTAATCTTTGAAATAAATACAGTATACCCTACATTAGTCCTTGTAATTACTTTGGCTTCAATGACCTAATTCCCCATCTTTTGAAAAATTAATCGGATTCCATTACATAGGCCAATTAATGGATTCAAGTTTCATAAAATCATAATAGGGGCCCCAACTTTAAGCTCTAAACTATGATTTGGAAGTCCAAGAAAATTAAGGGAGTGTAACAATTCCAGAATATTCATATTTTGTTCATAATCATCACCATTTATTAGAACTCAGCTGTCAGCACTTAAGTATGTTTGTACATTTTCTGGCAGCTTTGTGAACATAATTGAGTTTATTTCATCAACATCAACATTTCTTGGGGCCAAAATACCATGATGTTGTAAATATGACCAATCAGTATATCTCTCCTCAAAGCATGGATATATCGTATCAAAAAGTTGTATTCCTCCATTATTGTTGTCAATAAGAAACTTTTTGGAATTTGTATCCAATTTGGCTCTTTATCTTAAACAAAAGATATAGTTGGCACCTTACCATCTCTAATCTGTAAAACCCATTCTACAAATTCTTGCAATTGTAGATGCTCTTCTTCTGTAATATTTAGAGACAGAATAAGCACGTTGGTTTTAAGCGTAAGAACTTGGATCTCAGAATCGTAGATGCAACAATTTGTTCTCTTCCACATTTCCTAATAACTGGAAAGATTTGGCGAAAATCACCTCCAAGAATAACCAATTTCCCTCCAAAAATTGTATCTTCTACAATTGCTGACATTCCTTTCATTATATCGCTAAAAGTTCTATCAACCGCTTCAAATGCATTCCTATTTGTCATAGGAGCTTCATCCCAAATAATTAAATCTGCCTTTTGGATCAATTTAGCTAAATCTATTTGTTAGTTGATTGAATAACATGATGATTTATGTAAATCTAAAGGGATCTTGAACTTTGAATGAGCTACCCTTCCTCCAGATAATAATAAAACAACAATTCCTGAAGAAGTAACTAATAGAATAATTTTATTCTTAGCCGTAAACTTGGCAATGATTGTTTTCCAATGGTAAGTTTCCTTGTCCCACCACTCCCTTAAACAAAAAATAGACCACCATTTTCATTGTTATATGCTTCCATTATCCTATCAAAAATTGATTTTTGATTTGCATTTAAGCCTTATTGCCATGTAGCAAAGTTTTGAGATTCCACCGTATCGTCATAATTCAATTCTTCACAAATTAACCTATTGCGCAATAGTTGAAAGTATTGATCGGATGGCATTGGCATGGATGGGAATTCTTTTAAAGACCTTCCATTTTTATTCAAAATATTTTCAATCTCATAAAGTGCCATGTCTTTCAACGTGGGTGCATCTAATTCTAATGTAAGATCACTAGTATGTCTTCTCATGGTTACTTAAAGATCATCTGCAAAGTCTTCCCAATGTTGTTTCCAAATCTCCAAAGGATTTATAACTTCACCAAACATTAAAAATCTCACAAAATAAATATCTTAATTGTGACCCTGATGCCCATAGTGATGCCTCAGATATTCCTTCATGCTATTCATTATCATCGTCAAGCAACCCTAAAGCCGAGTAAACCACCTTAAATGTTGCATACACAACACCATTAACTATGCTTAAACCCTCAAAACACATTGCTCCTTTTATTTTATGAAACAACATACACAAATAATACCTTTCACCTGAGTTTTCATGTGCATAATACATTTAGTTACTGTTTAAAAATAATCAATGTTAATTAGTGTTAATTTCTGTCAATTAAAAAATATATTATTTTTAACAAATAATGTATTTATTAATTACTATTAAATGTAATTAAAATACTGTTAACTATTCAAATAATTTAGTTATATTTTAAAATACTATAATTACAGTTTAAAATAAATATTGTGAATTATTAAAAATAAATACTGTTAATTATAAAAACTAAATATTGCAATTACATTTTAAAATAATTTAGTTGCATTTTCTGGTAATTATACTTGAAAAACAAATACTATGAATTATATTACTATTAATAAATAATTAGTGTTAACTAATTACTATTAATTAATGTTAAATGTAATTAAATGTAAATTTGTGCTATTTATAGCTTTAATTATAATTACTATTAATTACAGTTTAAAAATTATTTAGTTACTGTTTAAAAATAATTAGTGTTAATTACTATTAATTAAAAAATATATTATTTTAAACAAATAATGTATTTATTAACTACTATTACTTACTGTTAAATGTAATTGAATGTAATTTTAAGTTATTTATAGCTTAAATTATAATTACTGTGAATTATAGTTTAAAAATAATTACAATTAATTATATTACTGTTAATTAAGAAATACATTTTATAGTAATTCAGTAAATACTATAATTATTAAAATACTGTATTTATTGAAAAAATTATAATTACTATTAAATACAGTTAAAAAATAATTACTGTTAATTAATACTATATGATGCACCGCTAATTAAAATAATGTACAATAAATGTTGTTAATTATTTACAAATACTGTAATTAATAAAAATACTGTTAATTAATAAATACATTATTGTTAATTATATTATTGTTAATTGATAAATACAGTATTTTTTAATGCATCTATAGTAATTTATTAAAATACTGTAATTATCAAAAATAACTATTGTAATTATAATTACTACTAATTACAATAATTATTAAGAAAATAATTTAGTTACATTTTAAATATTATAATTCCTGTTAATTAATACTACCTTAAATTATAATTACTACTAATTACAATTTAAAAATAATCGAGTTACATTTTAAAAATAATTACTGTTAATTGATGTTAACTAATACTATTTTTTAATAAATATTGTTAATTGTTTAAAAATATTGTAATTAATAAGTACATTATTTTTCATAAATACTACTTGTTAATTAAAATACTATATTTATTAAGGATACTATTAATTAACAAAATACTGTATTTATAAAAATACTGTAATATTTAAAATACTGTTTATTATTATTATTGTTATTACGGTTATTATTACTATTATTATTATGTCAATTAATTAACAGTGTTAGTTATTAAAAATACTGTTATTATGAAAAATACTATTATTTAATAATGTTTTTTTCAATAAATACTGTAATTATTGTTTTATTGTATTTATTTAAAATACATTAATTTATGTAAATTATTATATTTTAAAAAATATATCGGTAATTTCTTGTCTAAAACTAATAAATGTAGTTTTATGCTATTTATAGCAAAAATTATAATTACTATGAATTATAATTTAAAATTAATTTAATTACAGGTTAACATTAAATACTATGAATTATATTACTGCTAATTAATTACTTGTGTTAATCAATTTCTATTAGTTACTGTTAAATGTATTTATCTGGTAATTAAATTTAATTTTATGCTATTTATAGCTTAAATTGTAATTAGTGTTAATTAGTGTTGATTACTGTTAGTACAATAATTATTAAAAAATAATTTAGTTACATTTTAAACATTATAATTACTATTAACTATTGTTAATTAATACTATCTTAAATTATAGTTACAGCTAATTACAATTTAAAACTAATTTAGTTACATTTTAAAAATAATTACTTTTAATTAATACTATTTTTAGTAAATATTTTTAATTATTTAAAAATATTATAATTAATAAATACATTATTTTTCATTAATAATGCTAGTTAATTAAAATATTGTATATATTGAGAATACTATTAATTAATAAAATACAGTAATAGTTAAAATATGGTTTATTATTATTATTATTATTATTATTATTATGTTAACTAATTAGTACTGTTAATTATGAAAAATACTATTAATTAATAATACTGTTTTTCAATAAATATGTAATTATTATATTATTGTATTTTCTGAAATATTTTGGTAATTTCTTGGATAAAACTAATTTTATGCTATTTATAGCTTAAATTATAATTACAGTTAATTATAGTTTAAAAGTAATTTAATTACAACTTAAAATTAAATTTTGTGAATTAATAATTTGTGTTAATCAATTTCTATTAATTATTGTTAAATGTAATTAAATGTAATTTTCTGGTAATTAAATGTAATTTTATAGCTTACATTATAATTAGTGTTAATTAGTGTTAGTTACTGTTAAGTAAAAAATATATTATTTTGAAAACATAATGTATTTATTAATTACTATTAAATGTAATTTTCTGGTAATTTATTACTGGTAATTAAATTTTAATTACTATGGTTATTTACATGGTATTTAGTTAATTAATTATACTTTTTTTATTGTACCGTGCATCACACAGTATGGGAAAACCGTGTGGTGCACGACTTGTGTAAACCATGTAGCACATGATCAAATAGTAACCGTGAGCCACACGGGTTGATTTCGGGTAAACCTAAATATGTATCAAAATCGGGTCGTGCGGGACTTGTTTTGATTGTCTTCTTCGCCCGATCAGTAATACGGGTTCTGCGTCAACCCGAATGATTTTTTCCTTTTTAATACACTTTTTCTTAGTTGATAATTATTTTTTTAGTATTTCTTCAACATTTTTCATAGAAAAATCTAGAAATGAAGGAGATTAATGTGAAAAATCAATCGGTTATAAGTGATAGTTGTAGAAGTTTTTCAATGTTTTTTTCCATGTTAATGTGTTGTCTTTTTATCATTTTACATTTCCAGTCATATACAGTCATCACCTATATGTTTCAAATGCAAATATATATATATATATATATTATATTTATTTATTTAAGTAATATTGCAACATATAAGAAAATATAGTAAGTCTATTGATGATGCCTCTATTGAAATTATGGTTTGCTCAATTTATTTAAGTAATATTGCAACTATATATTGTATATTTTTTATTTATAAATTTTTTAACATTAAATCTTAATATTGTTGTAGTCAATGATTGATGATCTTTTATATCAATATCTAAGTGAAGGTTCTTCACAGAGGACCATTATTGCATAAAATGATATATTTGCCCAAGTATATAGTAAGCTAGAGTGACGCAATCGAGTGCATTTTATAGGGTTGGGCCTATCATAATCAAATTTTTGGAAATCATCTGTAAAACATAGAAATAGTGGATTGATATCTGAAAGTAAACAATTAAAGAAGTGGTCTTTAAAAGAAGTTAATATATATATGAAGAGTTGAAGAAACTGAAGATAGATGCAACACAATAAAGGGAGTATGTAGTGCTTTGTATGAATTTTTTAATTATAATGTTATGTATTATTATATAATCTTATTTGTTTATATTTTGCTAGGTTCCTTTGGAATCACCAAATCATTTGCATTTATCAATTGGAAGTAATGTTATAATTGCACATATAACAAATATATATTAGTTATTAGCAAATTCTAAGTACTTTATACTATTTATTGTTTATTTTCAGGAAGTTAGAACTGCTCCTTAAATAACTACACCTAATATAGTTAGAGGTGTTCAAAATGTCCATGAAGAGTGATTCTAAGTATTATATATATTAAACCATATACATTATTTAGTTATTAATGAAGTTTTGATTTTTTTATATGCTATAATTAATATAAATTCAACTATAGTCATTGATTCATGTTAAACTCTTATATCATTATAAGGATAAGGAACTTTTATATATGGGAAAATGAGTGTTTATAAGTAAAAACCCAAAAAAAAAATAGTTCATGGTGAAAAATTTGGTCATAGTTGGTGTGAAATAAATGTTAAAATTATGTAAATCAATAATATTTCATTAATAAAACCATTTGGAAACTTTAAAACTTTAGGATAAGTACAATGATGTAACATTGCATGGCCTACAACTTTGGTAAGTATTTTATATTTAATTAATTTTTGCAACTTGATCCTGGTTGGTGTGAAATAATTAAGGGCCATTTGGCAAGTCTTTTTGGAAAGATCTTCTAGTAGCTCTAGCAATCAAAAGACACATTGATTTTTTGCATTAAGATCTGAGTAGCCTGAAGCCTGTTTGGTTAAGGCGTGTCTTTTTGTGTGTCTTTCCGCACAAAGATGAATAGAAAAAATATAAAAGCTTCATTTAGAGCTTTTCGAAAATTGCTCGCTTTAGGCTTCTCATGTCTTTTTGACACATCAGCTTTTGGCAGCTATATTTACCATGAACCAAATGGGAAAAGGCCGAATCATGGTTTGTCAAGCTTGTAAATAGCCGATAGACCGCATGGAAAGATGCGCCAAATAGGACCTTAATTTTTGTATTTGATACTCTTTTGTCAACTCTTATAGATTTTGAAGGAGGGGACACAACTTTAAAGACATTATTGGTAAAGATGTTAACAATACATTGAAGACACTTATTTTGTTATGTTTATTGTTAAATCAAGAACACCGATTTATTATGTTTTTTGTTGGAAATATTAATTACTTTGGTCAAATGATATATACTTTTTATAATTACATTTGCATATTAGAAAAATCAAAATTTACAAGTTGATAATAACAGTTATCTTACAACAGTTTATAACAAGGTTTTTAAAACTGAACCGGACAACGAACCGGTTAGGGGTCCGATTCCTGGATCGAACAGTCTGACCATTCAAACAGAAAGGATGACTTGTTTTGACAAAAAAAAATTAAAAAAATGGCCAAAACCGTTGGATGGTTCAAACAGTTCAAATAATTTGATCGCCCGGGTTAGTAGTTTGCTAACCAAATCAACGGTTTTTGGCAAATAACGATTTTGGGGTAAAACAAAACCAGTCACCTAACTGGTTCCCGGTTTTTCTAGTAAAACTATCTGGTCCAATCCAGTTTTGAAAACCACGGTTTATAAAAATGGTTTGATAACCATCAAATTATCGTATAATAAATTATAATGGTTTGATAATCATCCAGTTATCTTATGACACTTTATGATAATGGTTTCATTCAATTATCTTATGACAAGTTATAACAACAGTGTGATATTGCAATGAAAAATGTATAAAGCTATAGCTAAAAGTTAATTATAGCATTGGAAATAATAAAAATTATTGCTATAAATAAATTGTAATAACCATTTATCATAACAAACCATTACTATAAATGACTTTTAGTTATACTTTTATATAAAAACCATTGCTAGACGTGCATTATAGCAATAGTTCATTAAGAAATTGTTATTATAAATTAGCTTATAGCCATTGTTTTTTTAATAGAAACTGTTATTGAAAGCGTGTTATAGCAATGTTTTGCATTATAAAGTATTAATATAGATAACTTTTAGCACTAGTCATAAATAAAATCCATTACTATAGACAGTTTTGAGAAATGCTTAGGTATAACAATCATTGCTAGAAGTATGATGTAGCAATGATTTTTATGTTAAATTATTGCTATATGTAGTTTTTTGCAATGGTTTTATATAATAATTGTTGTTAGAAGTGTGTTGTAACAATGATTTTCATGATGAACCATTGGTATAAGTATTATGTAACAACAATTTTCTTGATAGACCATTGCGATAGATGTTATATAACAATGGTTTTCATGATGAATCGTTGTGATAGTATTATATAGCAACGGTTTTTATGATAAAATTTTGTGATAGGTATTATGTAATAATAGTTTTCTTGATGAACCATTGCTATAGCCATTAAGTAACAACGATTTTCATGAAGAACTATTACGATAGGTATTATATAGCAATGGTTTTCATGAAGAACCGTTGCTATAAGTGTTATGTAACAATGGTTTTCATGATGAACCATTGCTATAGATATCATTTACCTATGATTTTATAAAATAACTATAGAAATAAAACCAAGGTTTAAAAAAATAGACCAGAGCGAGTGATTGGACCGTTAATTCTAAAAAAACTTTGAAATGGTTAGAGAATTGCTAACCCAGACAGTTATGTTTTATATTTTTTGTAATTAAATAAAGAATAAAAATAAAAAATGTCGAATGAAGAAACCATTTTTGTTCTTTCTTTCTTTGTTTCTCTCATCTCACTTGCTCTGATCTCCAACAATCTCTTACCACTTATGGTAGCCTACGGTGACCTACGATGAACTATGGTGACCTATGGCGATTGACGAATGATGGTTTTGCAACGATAACCTACTATTCTCTCTTATTATTTGTTTCTCACTCGGGTCGTTGAGTGGTTGAATCTATCTACCCCCAACCTCCGATAACACCCGAAGACCTATGGCAACCTACGCAACCTATAATGACCAGTGGTTTTGTAGTGGTGACCTATAGAGGCATTTCTAGTTTCCTTTCTTAGTTTTTGTTTTTTTTTTCTCCTTTGTCGATAAATCTTTAGTTATAGCAACGGTTTTAATCATTGATGACTAGACCAACATTCACCAATGATTTTATTCTCCTCTGTTTGTGACTTTGACACCACCACAACATCATTATTGGCAACAGTGAAGGTATAAATATAACCAATATTTTTTGTTTCTTAGTAAAAGAGATTAAAAGATTGAAATAAAATGAATAATTTTTAATTTGATATTCATTAATTGATTTTTTGAGTCAAATCTTTGTTGCATAGTTTATTAATTTTTTTAAATCCTTTCTAATTTGTTATGTATGATTTATAATGTAAAATGTAAACCATGATTTTATGGTTGTGGCTATGTTTGGGAAATATTCCTTGGGGTTATGACCATAAGGCGGGAAAATATGTAAAAGGCACAAGGCTTTGGGGTAGGCAACAAGAGCTTGGTTACTCCTTAGACTACTAAGGACTTGCTATCAGGTTGGCAATGACAGGGTTTAAGGGAAAAGGAAACCTAATTTTGTGGATGGTGGTGTTTGCTCTAGGATTACAAGTTGCAAGCTTGGTTCTTAGATTGCTACTACAAAGGACCTCTACCATTCCTTTCCTATGCAAATTATGTATTTTGTCAAAAAAAATAAAAGATAGGGAAAATAACAAAACATTAAGGGTGTGAGCCCCTATTTAATGAGTCATGTAAGAGAGAGGGGGAATTGTAAGGTGTGAAGCCCCTATTCTTCTCTTAGTTTACAGTCAATTGTTGACTCTTTAAGGGAGACAAAAAACAATATCATAATTTAAGATACATTACATGGTTTAATATTGGCAATAACAATTTTAGAAACTATGCTTCCAATTGATTTTGGAAATAGAGTTATAGGCCAATGGTTTCTAATTATGGGAGGTCTACCAATAGTTTTTGTGCCATTACTCTTTTCTAATGATGAAAATGGGAAAACAACTTGGCACTTTTTTCTCTCCATCGGTTCAAGTTCTAGCATGAGTTTAGCTACTTTTGGCATGACTCAATCCGGTGAACTTTTTGAGGGTCCAAAAACATATAGCTTTGGGTCCTTTATCACATTATGGAGGCTAGAGCCTTAGATCTAGAGCAAAAGATCATTCAAATGCATTTTAATGTCAGCTAATTCAGATAGTGGAAAATGTTGCTAGAGATAGGGTTAAGATGAAATCTTATTGGGGCTCTGTTTATCCAAGATAATTCCTTTTTTTTTTCTCTAGATACATTATTGCTTACTTTGTATTGATAGCCTTTTAAAGGCCTTTTTTTATGTTGATGTTTGGGAGTGTGAGCTTGTTGTTCCTTTTTCCTTCTTCTATTATTGTAAATGAAACTTTGACTTGGGAGCACAAATTCTGATAATAAATGATATGGGTTGGAGGCAATGGAACAACATATTTATTTAAAAATTGAGGCACATAGATATCATAGAAAGGCAAGGAACATGAAACAGACACAAATCCACATTGTTTTGGAAAGATTCTAAGCTGACACATTTTAAAAGAGATCATTCCTAAATGATGAATGGAGAAATGGGTTTCAATGCTATGGCTATCCCACAAGTACAATCCAAGTTAAAAAGAAATAAGCACAACATCTATAGAGAAATTCGCAAATAGATAAATTCACTATAGGGTGCTTGCCAACCTCCAAACAAAGATAGTAAAAAAGTTGGCCTCAATTTTAGAAAAAATAAAATCAACCCAAGATGAATTAGAATCTAATGCACAACTATACTTCTCTAAATTTCAAACACATTATTTGAAAAGAAAAAGAAGCATAAAGTAAACAAATTACCCTTCCTTAGCAATTAATTGTTTTAAGTTCCTAGAAGAAGTTGGGGAAGGTAAAAGAGGGAGATATACTTGAATCCTAAAATCAAGAGTGGTTGTCTGATGTACACCAATATGCTATGTTTTATATTTTATTAGTTCTTGCTTCTTGATTCTTGCTATACTTTTTAATTTTTTATAAAATATGAAACCTAAGTTCTCCTTAAGTTAGTATATCTGTATATGATAAACTTGTATAATAGACTTTATGAATGGATTTATTGAAGCAAATAAACCAGTATAATAGACTTCATGAATGGATTTATTTTATGCAAATAAACCCAAAATTTCATTATAGATTTGATCATCTCCATTCTTCAATACAAAATTGATGGTGCGCAATCCGACCAGTCCTAGCTGTCAACGACCTTGCCTCTGAACGGAGCTACAGGGAACTTGAAGCGGAGAAGATGAGGAAACTCCGGGGGGAACACAGTTCAAGTCATTGCCTTGTGTGAGGCTCAGGGCCTAAGGGAGAGTTCGGGCTCCTTGTAGGGAGTTCGGGCTCCTAGTAGGGAGTTCGGGCTCCTAGTAGGGAGTTCGGACTGCTGGTAGGAAGTTCGAACCGCTGGTTCCTCCCTTCGGTGCTCACGCCTTGGGCGTGCTATTGTGCCGAGCTGTTTGCCTTTGCCACGTTTTGAGTGATTACGAGGTCGGGCCAAATCTTCCTTCATCAATTGCCCCCCACTCCTCGTGCTAAGGGTCTTGCCCTACCGCGGGGAGTTCGCGAGGTGGCAGGTGGATTTGTCCCGTACTTTGAATCTCGGTTGACTGATAGCGCGAGGTGCATTGTCAGGGTTCTTTGGGTTTCTCGAGCGCCCAAAAGGTGGGAAATGCGCCGACCTGCCTACAAATGCTGACAGACGTGACAGCACGCGCCTTATTTCAAAAATTCAAAAAGCGCGCCACTGGGAGATGTGACAGCACGCGCCTTTTTAAATTTGAAAACGTGCCGCTGCCGCCTTTAATGCGAGGAGACGTGCGCTGGCGTTCTGTCAGTTTCAAAAAGATGTGCACCGACGCTCTGTCAGTTTCAGAAAGACGTGCGCCAATCACGTCTCGATCTCAGGGGACATGCGATCAGCGCGACTGCGGGCTATCGAATTGGCTTTGATCTGCGCTGTTGCTTCTCGGTCACTGTGGGGATAAATAGTGGGGGACCCCAGTCGCTTTGTCACTTCTGCGCTTTGCTTCTTGAGCTCGCGTCCAAGTTTCAGCTCGCGTCCAGGCTTTTAGTTCGCATTCAAGGTTTTTGCTCGTTCAAGTTCCCGTAGTCTGTTCAAGCCTTTTTTCGTGTGAGTACCTTCTTGGAATCCATCTTCTCTCCTCGATGTCTAGCTCGGATAGCTCAGACGGTTCTTCAAGTGGGTCAGATGCAGGTTCTACGAACCGAGTTGCATCCCCTGATGGTTCTAGCGAGCCGAAGGTAGAGCTCGAGGAAGAGTT
>NW_010729206.1:331530-371217 GCF_000365185.1 Nelumbo nucifera
TTCAGTTCGGCGTCCTGGAGGCGAAGTGCTGGAGTGGTGAGCGAGGTGAAGTCTTGAGTTCGGATAGGGGAGTGTCCCGAACTGCCATGAGGCGGGCCAGTTCKGGTCATTGCCTTGTGTGAGGCTCGGGGCCTAAGGGAGAGTTCGGGCTCCTTGTAGGGAGTTCGGGCTCCTAGTAGGGAGTTCGGACTGCTAGTAGGGAGTTCAGACTGCTGGTTCCTCCTTTCGGTGCTCGCACCTTGGGCACGTTGTTGTGCCGAGCTGTTTGCCTTTGCCACGTGTTGAGTGATTATGAGGTCGGGCCAAATCTTCCTTCATAAAAAATAAACACCAAATTTGTAAATTCTTTTTAAATCAATGATTAAATTATTGAATTTTGAATTTAATTATTCAAATAATCAAAGCAGTAAATAGCTTAATAGTTTTGATTTGATCTTTTAGTTAATAAATGTGTTATTCTAAATTTTATATTTTATGTTTGTATGACGGGATTTGATTTTTGGGTTTCTTTTGTTGAACTAAGATGGCGGTACCCCCAACTCCAAGTACTAATCAATTTGATTAAAATCCATCACAAGAGTTTTTTCATCAAAGTTAATGACATATTTTTATTGTCAAATGACTTTTAAAGGGGGAGACAATAATATAATGAAATAACATCTCACCCAAAGGAAAGGTAACATTGAAATTTTGTCATAACATACCCTATGATGTAAAATACAAAATGGAGTAGTTGTTGAATGAAATCAATGAAAGAAAAAATGTGAAAAGCAACATATGAATTATGTTCATGACACTACAGTGCAGTGTGAAGATGATGGTGATGATGTTGAGATTAAGGAAATAGATCCATTAAGGAAATAGATCCATCTAGTACACAAGTGATACAGTACGGTACTCAGCCCAAGTAAGTAAGCAATTACTTAGTTGGCTTTCACAACCCATCTTAGTTTGTTTTTTTACCAAGTTAGCGTCATTGCAAAATTTCTATCTTAGTTCATATTTACCAACTTGGCATCATCATGGAATTTCCATCTTAGTTCGTATTCATCAAGTCAGTATCATAGTAGGATTTTTAAATTAGTCTCCAATTAGGACTTCTTTTTTAGGAGATTTAGTAGGATTTTAATAAGGAGTGTTTAATTAGATTAGGAAAGTTTTGTTGATTTTTTCTAAGTATTCAGTGAAGATGTGTTCTTCTTGTTTATTTTGGCTTTGGTTCTTTTCTTTGAAGCTTCTCTAAATGTGATTCATTTTCTGAACTATGCTATTTGGTATTAGAGCACAAGATTGATCATTCCTTGGATTATGGCTCCTAAGAAGAAACAAGTGACTCACATCATGGAGCAAGAACTCAACAACAAAAAACAAGAAGAGGTGGCAAAATTGAAGAGACAAGTCAATGCACTTTATCAAGAGTTGAGATCGCAACATTCTCGTTTCAAAATAAAGGGACAATAGCTCTGATGCAAGTGCCTCTACTCATTCCTTTTCACCATCAAGGCAACTAACCAGAGTAGCTATAGTTGTGGGTGATGACTAGAAACGGTGGGAAGTGAGTCTCATTGAGATGCCAAAGTTTCATGAAGGTTCTTTCTTTGTTCCTTATCATCACCAAGGTAAGCAACCAAAGTGGCTGTAGTTGCGGGTGGTGATTAGAAGTAATGGGAAATAAATCTCCGGATTGACTTCCCAAAGTTTCATAGAGGTATAAATCCAAATGAATTAAAATCTGATGACTTTACTTATCAGTTTAATATTGTTAATGATTGTAATGAAAGTCTTATGTGGCTATTCTCCTCAACATCTGTTGAAGAACAACATGCTGATTAGAACAAACCTCTAATATATAATGAAGAACCTATTGCTCAAGAGGAATGTGTTATCCTTCATAATGAACTTGAAGATGATGGAGACAATATTTATCATACTAGAGGCTTCAATAACATTGTCTTCATACAAATCTATGAAGATCCATATTGGCAAGCATTTTTGCAATGTTCAGAATGATCAACGAAGGAAGAATTAAATAATTTGAAGATCAAGAAATATGTTTCAAAAGTCAAGAGATGTAACAAAGATATTTTAATTCCTATTGGAGGTTTACAACACCAGCTATTTATCAAAAGCTAGAAATAGAAAAGCATAGTAGAAGCACAACACCATATGTTAGCGGCCTCTCAAATGGTAATATGAATTCGAGATTGGATTTCTTTCTTAGTTCGTAATTACCAAGTTAGCGCCATCGTGGAATTTCTATTTAATTCATATTTATCAAGTTAGCATCATAGTAGAATTTTCAAATTTGTCTCCAATTAGAACTTTCTTTTTGAACAGACTTAGTGGGATTCTAATAAGGAGTGTTCAATTAGATTAAGAAACTTTTCTTATAGGAACCATAAGGGTGTAGAGAAGTCTATATAAAGAGTAGCTTAGCCAAAGCTATGGAAGTTTTGTTGAGTTTTTCTTAAGTATTCAATGAAGAGGTGTTCTTCTTGTTTATTTTGGCATTGGTTCTTTTCTTTAAAGCTTCTTTGAACGTGATTTATTTTCCAAACTATGCCACTAATAATCAAGGGAAAAAACAAGTACATTATTGGGAATGGAAAAGCACCTTCAGGGCTAATAACTAGTCATTTTGCTCCATGAACCACTCCAGGTGCACAACTTGCTATTAAGAGTGCATCGACATCTAAGGAAACAATTAGTCTAGTAGATTGTGTTGTTTTGAAGTGAATGTTGATGCTTGCATTCTCTTGAATGCTTTAAATTTAAGATATTTTTAACATGGATGCACTTGCTACTATTGGTGTAGGGTACAAAGCTCCTTTATATCATAATTGTAAGACTAATTTATTGAAGAATTTTGTTCAAGGGGTTTAATTGTCTATTGATAAACTCCATATTCAATGGGCTAAATTTGATTGTACTATAATGATTGACGGTTAGACAGATATATGTAACTAGACATTGATTAATTTTTTAGTGTATTGTCCTAAAGGAATTGCTTTTGTGAAGTCTGTAAATTCTTCTGAAATAGTGAAGAATGCAGAGAATTTGTTTCTTTTGTTTAAATAAGTTATTGATTAGGTAAAATCAGAAAATGTTGTTCAAGTAGTTACTAACAATGTTACAAATTATGTAGATGTAGGGAGATTGTTAGAAGTAAAATTTCCATAGATTTATTGGTCACCTTGTGCAACATGTTGATTGAACTTGATGTTGAAGGAAATTAAAAAAGTAGATTATGTTACAAATGTGGTTTAATGTGCACCTAAAATTACAAAGTATGTCTACAATCATACTTTTGTACTATTAATGCTAAGGAAGAGACCTAATTCGACTAAGATAGTACATTTTGGAGCCACTCACTTTATAACCAATTTCATTGCATTGAATATCATTTTGATGCACATGTATGATTTGCAAAAATTGGTGACTAATAAGAGTTTTAATGATTCCAGATATGTGAAAGATGCAAAGGAGAAGGAAGTAATAAAAGTAGTGTTAGACTCTAAATTTTGGAAACAATGTAAAATGGTTGTGTGTTTCATGGTTGTGCGTTTCATGTCACCACTTGTTAGTGCATTGAGACTTGCAAAATTTGAGTTTAGGCCTGTAATGGGGTATATATACCATGCTATATTGAAGGTAAAGGAAGCACTGAAAAAGTATTTCAATTATAAGAAATTTGAATTTGGCCCAATCGTGTAGATTATTGATAGATGATGGGATAGACAAATTGGTTAAGAGCTTCATCTTGTAGGTTATTATTTCAACCCAATGTTCCAATATGATCTAAAATCAAAAGTCAAATTCCCAATTGTTATGCCAGTAGTTTTTATTGTCATTGAAAAGCTTTCAAATAAATTATATGATGTGTAGATAAAGCTAAACAAAGAGCTTTCTCTTTTAGAAACTTATGCTAGTAATTTTGGAAGATCTCTCTTTCGATGAAATCATTTAAGACAAAGTCTCCAAGTAATAATTATTTTTTTTCTTATAACATGTTTATTATTTCAATTTTTTTTTATTTTGGTTAGGCATTTTAATTTTATTATGGTGGTTGAGATTTGGTTGTGACACTCTATATCTCAAAAGAATTGTTCTATGAATCCTTAGTCAAATGTGTAGTTCATCTGGATGCGAATGCAATTAGAATGTTTTTGAATGTATACACACAAAGATAAGAAATAAGTTGGAGCACAAAAGGCTCAATGACCTAGTATATGTTGATTGCAACCTGCGTATGATGGATGGGTAAATATTTTATGTTTCATAATTTGTATTAGTATCTAATTGTCTATTTCTTTATGCTTTTATTGCATCTAAATTTATCACTTGTTACTTTGTAGGAGAAAAGTTGAATGTCTTGACCCAATTGAGTATTAACATGTTGATGTTGTGGAAGATTGGTCAGTGCATAATGATGAGGATTCTCCATTACTTGAAGGATGATATGTTCAGAGCTGATGAGACAACATTTCTAGTAATGGAAACACCATCAAGGAAAAGAGCTAGGACTAAATGTAAGTATTATTAATATTATCTCATAAACATTTCTATACTTGAGTCTTGGCTATTTCTTGAGTTCTAATTTTCTATTTTCATTTTTTAGATAGTGATGTTGATGATTTCTTTAATGAACAATGGGGAATCTTGGAGGAAAATACATCCAACACCCAACTTGGAGACGAAGATAAAACACAACCTCCCAAAGATGATCAATATGACAATGAAATACCACTTGGCTTTGGTTGGTACCATTGAGAAATGAGAATAACATATCTTGAGAATTTGGATGATTTGATCAATACAATATATATGTTAAACTTAAACTTTTGATTTGTATTTAATACTTGTTGAACTTTCATTTGTGATCTTTTTCATTTTTGAGTAAATAAGAATGAGATCGATGAATTAGGAATACATGATTTTATGGCAATATCTATGTAATCTCTTGCAAGCTTTCTTCTTTTGTCTTCTTAGTTTTTTTTAGCAGGAAGCCAACAGAAGAAACTCTAAGAGGTAAGGGCATTTCTAAAGCAAATCCTATATCTATTTATTTTTACTTTACTTTTTGTTATGTACAAATTCATTGACTTAAAATTTCTGAAGTGTAATTGATTGCAATTGCTGCGATAAAAGTGACTTGGTTAGAGTAGAGAAATTTGATCTTCAAGAGGTAGAAAGATACTTGAGTTTTTCCCTCCTTTAAATTAGTATGAAAGATAATAATGGCATAAATGTTTAGGAAAGCATGGTTTGAAGTTTAATGAATCCTATGTTTATATGACCCAACTATTCCCAAAGTCCTAGAGATGAGTGAATGGAGATGATACAATCTTTTTGTGGTTATGCTATATAACCTAGATAAGAAAATTCTAAATGAAAATGATAGCAAACAATTAAAGACCAAAATTCTTTTTTGGACCATACCATATGACTATCACATTATGCTTTAAAACATTTACATTTATATATGAAGTTAGATTTGTTAAGCAAGTGTAGATGGCAACAAGCAAACAACATTTCAGTTCCTGTCAATAATGATGATTTCTAGGAAATGATCATGGTCCAAGCCAAGATATCTTTTCATTTGGCAATGTGCAGGATTGGACTGTCATTCCTGTTCATATTCTAGTGCCTATCAAAATACCCTTAAATAGTGAGGCATTGTTAGGTCAGAACTGGTTTCCAGGTGAGCATAGGGCTCAAGGTGTGTGGCTGGTCTGGTGTGAATGTTTCTAGTGGTGCAACTAGCTTGGAAAATGGAAGTAATATAGATTAGACTTTGTTCATTGTTTTGTCACAATATAACAAGTAAAGCCTCTTTCTCAATATGATCCAATGAATGCAAGTGAGCATTATATTTTATGTAGCGCGATCTGACTGCTTCTTGCTGGAGGATGATCTGGCTTCCAGTCGGACGACGAGCTAGGTGGATCTTCAAGACAAGATCAGAGAACCCGGGGTGGCTAGCCTAGCGAGGCTGCTCTGATGCTTAAGTTAGTAATCTGATGCGAGCTGAATAGCTTTGAGAGTTTAGCGAGCTAGGGAGCTTGAGAGCAGAAAAATCACGCGTACGTTGTGCCCTCGGGGTTGGAGCCTTTATATAGTTGAGTCCTCGTAGGTCTTGCGGATCGGTTCCGTGATCCTCGACATGATGAGATTCGTTTCCGCTTTACTTGGGGGATAACGCTATCAACTAATAAAGCTTATCAATTCCGTCCGAACCGGGCGGGGAGGAGATAAGGCTTTCCATTACGCGACGTGATCCCACGAGGTTCAGGGTCTGTTGGAGAGATTTCCGGGATCGTCACGTAGTGGTCCGGGTCGGTATCCCCAAGCTGATACTTTTTAGTTTCCGAACTGGATTGAATGTCGAAGTGCCTTGGGGCCGGGGTGACCCTGTCCCGAGGTGACCTTGTCCCAGGTGACCCTGGGCCGAGGTGGTTGAATATCCGAGCTCAACTGTTGCGAACTAGGCATGTCAGGCTGAACTGTCATCTCTCAGTCAGGTCGTGTCCACATGTCCCCTTTTTACTAGGTCAGGCCAAATCACCCTTCATCAATATTCTTTCAAGGAATTTTATAGCTAGAGGAATTCCTAGAAAGTATGCCATGAATGAACATCCAAAATCAGAGTTCAGGCCTAAATGGTGCACTTGGAAAGCCATTTTTGAGGCCATAAAACCAATAGGGATAATCTTGTTAGACATTTAAATGGGGTTGGCAATGTATGTTGATGAGCTTGTTAAATATGGAGATATCTCAAATGCAAGTGAGCGCTATATTCCATCAAGGAATTTTGTGGTTAGAGGAATTCCTGGAAAGTATGCCATGACTGAATATCCAAAATCAGAGTTCAGGCCTAAATGATGCACTTGGAAAGCCATTTTTTAGGCCATAAAACTAATAGCGACAATCTTGTTAAACATATAAATGGGGTTGGCAATGCATGTTGATGAGCTTGTTGAGTATGGAGATATCTCAAATACAGGATGCCAAGGAATGGCATGTAGGAACTTATGAACTTTTACTAGCAAAGGGAAATAAGGTAGAGGTAGAGAGATATATAAAAGCTGAAAAAGCAAAGACCGGAAGGCAAGGTTTATTTTTCTTTTTGTATTTTTTATGTATTTTTGCACCTATGTGAGGGCAGGCAATATGTATATAGAAGCATTGGTTTGGTGCTGGTGCAACCCAATCCATGGTCCTTTTGATTTTTCTTTTGTGTTTTTTGTAATTTTTTGTTTTTTTTTTGTATTTGCTGCATTTTATTTTTGTATATTTTTAGTCTTCCATATGACGTCTTATTTTTCTGCATTTTCCTTGTATTTATTTAATATTTATGATATTTTTCATTATTTATAAATTTTTGTTTTTGTTTTATTTATGGTGTTACATGTCAAACCGTTTAACCCAGATGGTTGAACCACTGAACCGGAAAATGGTGGTTAGAATGGTACCATTTCTGGTTTGATTTTTAAAACCTCGAATAAAACACCAATTTTTCTTTTTGGTAATGTTTTAGCCACAGTTTTGACCGTTGCTATGGCAGCTTTAACAACGGTTTTTATAATGTTATAGCAACAGACATAGTTGCTATATCTAGCAATGGTTGTGTGTAATTTAGAACAACCAAAATCATTCTCAACCCAATTGTATTAAGGACACATGATGCAAACCCATGCCTGTTTAAGGCGGTGTTTTGGTCCCGTCCACACTCCAATTTTTCATCTACAGAAAAAATACGTTGTTAGGGCCCATCCACACTCTATTTTTGATCCCCAACTTCACACTCTCCCTGAAAGGTTGAAACCCTATTGTGTGTTTCACATTTTAATATTTTTGTTAATAAAATATTAATTATTTTACTTAATTTTTAAATTTTTAATGATTTTATCAATAAAATAACATTTTTAAATATTTAAAATATCTTTTTAAAATTTTAATTATTTTACTATTGTTTTTATAAAAAATTAATATTTATTGGTTAATATTAATTCATTGATGCATTTTTCAATATATTTATCATATAAAATGCAAAAATTAGATATTTATGATTAACTATGTAGATCAAGGTTTTTCGAACCGCTATTGACCCAGACGGTCAGACCGTTCGGCTTGGGAACCGTCCAGGCAAGCGGTTCCGTTTTACTCCAAACCCAGTTTTTGGCCAAAAACCGTTGAAAAAGTCAATAACCCGTTGACCTGGGTAGTCAAATTTTTCATTAGTTAAAAATTTGCAAGCCAGCCCTCTATCCCGTACCTGTAAGCTTGTTCAAGCTTAATACGAAACTGTGTTTGGTTTGAAAGAAAAATAAAAAATTTGAAGAAAAAGGTAGAGAAACCTTTACAAATTTTATATAAAAAATCTTGTATAGAAAAAAAAGTAAAAAAAAAAGGGAAAATAATAAATTTCCTTTATTTTTTCTGAAAGAAAAAGTGGAAGAAATGGAAATATAGGATTACAAATCTTGTAGAGGTTTCTCTTCCTTAGCCCTTCCTTTCCCTACTTTCTCTTGCCTAAGTGTATAGATAATCAATGTGGTCAAATACTCCCATGTGTCAATTCAACGTCAATTGTCGTTGCTAGGCTGTTAGTTCATTGTCCAGTTCTTCCATTATTGTTTTATTGATTTGGGTTTCTTAAATAGACAAATAACTTGACTGATTCAACAGTATAAATTTTACAGAAAGTACGGAAAGGCCCAATACAGATTTCTGAATTTTATTATAGACCTATAAACATTTAAAATGTCAAATACCCCATTCTATACATCAATGCCGGTCCATAAATTAGCATCAATTCCAAATTAATACCTACCTCAATTGTAATTTAGGCCTAATTAAAAATTCTAATCCTGAACTGAACCGTCATTTGCCTACAATTTTATCATTATCACTCAGTCAAGTATTTGGAAAGCGTCGTTAACATTGCTAATAAAACCACCGGAGGCCAAATCATTGGGTTCCGTTATTCATAAATTAACTTTGGTCTTGTTACAGTTCACTCCACTTATTAATTCTTCAAATGTATTTATCCCCACCCCTCCTCTATAAACAACATCCCCTGAATTAAACATCTTTGATCCAAACATCGCATTATTAATTCTGAAGTGGACTGAACTCAAATTATTCCATTAACCTTTGGTCGTATCGTAGGATTTATAATTAGGTAACTTATTGGACTTTCTAAAAAATTTCATTTTAAATTATTTTTAGAAAAGTCAAATATTATCATTTGATATATATTATTTAACAATCTTATTTATTATCTACAAAAAAGGAGAATAATGGAATTGGCAACATCGCAAGAAAAGTCTTCATTTTCACTTAAAAATGAATATATTCCACATGATTTTTGTGTAGCATATTCCTTAACAAAATCATGCACATCAACGTTACAAAATAATTGCTATCACTAGTAAAATATTTCCCCAGTTGTCAATGTTCTCATCATAATCATGAACCCTATAAAATTATAATGACCAAATTACCCTTTTATCAATAAATTGACCAAAATACCCTTACAATGGAAAATTAACCCAAATCAACATACAAGGTACAACAGCCAACACCATGAGAGCCAATTGGGCCTGATGAATATTGAAATGCCTCTATAATCTAACTAATTGACCAAAATTCCCCTATATTTAACAAAAGTAGCCATTATAAATATTTTGCCAAAATGGCCTTCAAAGTATACGACATCAAAAGTCAATGTTTTTATCCTAACCATGGACCCCACGAAAATATAATAACCAAAATACCCTTCTATCAATAAATTGACCATAATACCCCTATAATGGCAAATTGAGCAAAATCAACGTACAAGATACAACAACCAACACCTTAGGTGCCAGTTGGACCTGAAGAATATTGAAATACCTCTATATATAACTAATTGGACAAAATGCCCCTATATTTAACAAAAGTAGACATTATAAATATTTTACCCAAAATGGCCTTCAAAGTATATGGCATCAAAAGTCAATGTTTTCATGATAACCATGGACCCTACAAAATATAATGACCAAAATACCCCTTTAGTTATGTTAAATGCCAACAATGCATTGCTAAAATGTCTACTTACTACTGACAATGTTTTCATCATACTCATTGATAATGCAGTAAATGCCAGCAATGAACTCTTAAAATGTCTATTTACTATCTCTCCAAAATGTTGAAATCATTCTTGAACCATTTTATTTCTTTCATTATTTCCAATTTCCATCAAGAATGTTTCCACTTGTTCCTATATGGTCATACATCTAGTGTGTACTAATAATTAATGCATTTTCATCACTTTACATAGATGGATAAAATGAGGTATGTGCACACGAAGTAGGGAATAACTTGTTTTGTCATAGCTAGACCTGTTCATGGGCTGGATAGCCCGAAGGTCTGATCCGGCCCGGCTCATTATTTTTTGGGCTTGGGCTTCGGGCTTTATATAAGGGTTGAGCTCGGGTTCAAGATTTAGGCTTGATGGTTGGGCCAAGCTCGGACTTGGGCCTACACATTTTCTATTGATAAAGAGGCAAAGCCCGGCCCGGCCCATAAACAAATCTAGTCATAACCTTCTATCGAGGACATGACATATTGATATCCCATAAGCTCTAAAATGCGACATGGTTGCTTGTCAATATGCATGTAATGATAATAATCAATTAAACTTGCAATAAGAAGTACAAGCATTTCTTCGTCTTGCTTTAGATCCACGGATAATGAATTATCCTATACATACATTATATTAATATGTTTTTCTTACATTATCATAGATTATTTATCAACATAACAACTAAAAATTGCATACACAAATACAACATCATAAACATTAATAAGTAAAACCATAAAATAGATGAACATTAAAAAATAAAAATAAAGTCTACAAGGATAAGTTTCTAGTGAATAATCAAAAGATTAACCAACACAAATTCTCATAAAACAATCATGACTATACTCAAACAAATAGAACCCACCTATGACCAAAAAACATCAGTAGCCTCTATATGCCAAAGTTTGTTGGCATTCTAGCCAAACCATAGACATTCTTGAGGCATTCAAGGAAATTAATGCTTTCCGTGCTTTATCTTCTACTATTAATTGATCATTAGCAAACATATATAGCTCACATCCGAGCTCCAACTCTAGCATGTTATCTAATCTATCAATGCATGCAAAAACAAAGAATGGATCCAAGAGATGAACACACTCCCTTCGAATAGACTCCAACCTATCTAACTGCTTGCTTAATCATACTGATCCAGACATTACATTATGATGACAATGATCTTGTTGGGGGCTTTTTTCTCTTTAAGTACTATAAAACACTTGCTCTATAGCAATCTCATTACTTTTGACCATCAAGTTCTTGTTCAGTTGTGAGATTCGGAAAACCCATGGATGGTTCAAAGAGATGGAATCGCCACCCATTCTTTAGAGGAAATAGGCCCTCATTTTCAGACTTGAAAGTTCAACTTTAGCTCTTTGATAGTGATTCTGTCCTTTACGGGAAATGCACTAAACCGAAAGGTTTTAGGCCCAAATATTAGGAGAGGTAAGGTGTTAGGCACCCCTCTCTCCAATCTGTTATAGCAGCCCATTACGGGAGTAATTCGGGCTCAAATTCTAGCGAAGCATGAATTAATAGGATTGGTCAAAGCTCCTAAAATCTGGCGAAAACGTTCCCAATTTCGCTTAGAATTGATTTGAGATGACGTTATCGGGTCTTAGGTACTGGTTTCCCTAAGACCCTTGCCTCTCTACCTCTTTTTCTCAATCTGGAGGAAGCTAGGAATGCAAGTTTCCTAGGGTTTTAGGACTTTAAGCAATATGAAACTAAACTAAAAGTAGGGAGACAGTGGAATGAGAGGCTTACCTCTCGTGTACGACCTTGAAACAAACTATCTTACAGCTAAAAGGACTTCAAACAAAACTTGAGCGAGGCATGGAGTTGAGCTAAGCGTTTATGGTGTTAAGTTTGGAAAGCAGGGGATGAGGCTTGAGCATGGCTTCAGGGATTTTGGGATTTCAAGTAAGATGAGTGTATTATAGAAGTTGGGAAAATTGCTCATTTCCTTTCCTTAAGCTCGAGTTGGGCCTCTATTTAGGAAAATGGATGGAGATGGGTCTGAAATTCATCCAGCTATAGTGTTTGTGATTCAGCAGAGCTCTTTCATTGAAATAGGCAAAGATTTTAAGAGGGCTGGGCCTGTAGTTGACCCTTACTTCTTTGTGTAACAAATTTTCTTGAGTTTGGAAGACTTCTTATGGATTTTGTACATCCAATGAGGGATTGGGGCGTGTCAGAAGTTGCAACCCCGTATTTGGGCCTAACAGTAGCAAAAGACGTAAATTTGATGAACTTTTAAATGGTTTTGTCCTTTCTTAGTTTCAAGTGGGGGTCTGTTTGGTATTTTGAGTTTTTTAAGCCTATTAGGATCAAATTCATTGGTCCAGGTATTTCAATGTGGTCAAGTAAGGACCTGACGTTAGTCCCCACCCTCTTAAGATCTTAGGTTGGATAGCCGATGTGGCGATTCAATCTGATGCATCGAAATAACATCTTCCTTGTTTAACGGTAAAACGGGTGAATTAGGATGTGAAATTTGATGTGCACCAGTTTTTTGGGTCTTTGAACATGGTGGCGGGGTTTGATTGGTCAAATAAGGCTTGGATGAAGGATATTCGTGACAGGTGAGCTTTTGATCAATAAGATTCATCAAAACGGGATCAAGGCTTGATGTTGGGTCAAACAAGGAGATGGGTATCACTTACTCCATTCTAGAAAGGAGTTCATTGCCCTTTTCTAGGACAATTTGAGAAGGGGTTAAGGTATTTTTGAAAGTTTTCTAATTCCTATTTTTCCATTTTTGCCACAAAATGAAAGCAAACTTTCCTTGTTGAATTATGCCCCATTTTCATCTTTGTTATAGATTATTTTCCACCAATCTTTCAAGGAGGGGGTTCACATTGGTTGGTCCCTCAATAATAGGCTTGATTGTCATCCAATTTTGCTTAGAAAATGAGCAGTTTTTGAAAATATGCTCAAGACCCTCCTCCTCTCCACATAGGCTGCAACACATGTCAATATTTTCTCCCCTACTTCTAAGAAAACCTTTTGTTGGGAGCCTGTTGTTAAGAAGAAGAAACAAGAAGGCCCTCAATTTTGGAGGGCAATTCAGCTTCCACACTTTGGAATTCCAGTTGAATTTGTTTCCCAAACTCATCATCATACTACATTTTAAAAGGTAAGCTGATTTATTTGTGGAAATCCCTTTTGAGTATTAAATCTCCAAATCATTTTATCTTCTTTCAGTTCCATGGGATGAAAATGGACTTAATCCTCAACCAGATATCATTTGTTACGAGACTAGCTACATATTTGTCTTCTTTCCAAACGCTCCTCTCTTGATCGATGATTTCACTAACAAGAAGATTATTGTTTGTCTCCATATCTAGATTCAGCAATTGGTGAGTCACTCATCCATCTATCATTCCAGGAATTCACTGACATAACATTACCTAGCTATCGTCCATCCAATTCATTTTCTTAGTAGATCTCTAGACATTAAAATTCCCCTCCAAGCCCACGATATACCGTTTTTGGCTTTCACATTGAGAAAACATTCATTTTTAAAATATTTGCTCTTAATCACTTTTACCTATAGGTTGTCACCATCATTCAATATTCTCCATCCCAATTTTGCTAGATTTGTTTCATTGACCCACCTACAATTTATAAAGTAGGTGGACTGGCTTCTTATCACCTGAGTTGATCGAGAGGAAATATCTTTGGGAGGTGTTAATTTCATCAATAATGTTATTGGGAAGTTTAAAGCATTTCATGAGGAACTGAGGCCATAGACAGGGATTCTTCTTCCATCCCAATCTTGTTACTAATTTTAACAAATAGTGATCAAAATATTTTTGTTCTTCATTTGATACTACTGCTACCAGTGGATTATAATGCATTTAGGAATATGAGAAAATAGTAAAATTTTGGGTATTAAAATAAAACTACCCGATAATAACCTGTATTTTACCTAAATAAAAACTTTCACTTGACCCACGTCACTGCATTTAGACTTAGGATCTCCCATCCACAAGAACTCTGCCCAAATCTACTTACAACATATTATCTCCTTATATTAGGAATATTTCTCCATGCATAATACTATGTAAGAGGATGAGATCTTTTACATGTACGACTACAATGTTATGTGGATAGACATGAGCAGAAGATTCAGACTCGTGCATTCAACCTCTCTAGTCTCTAGTCCTTTTCTTATGAGGAATCCAGATCTCCTGCACACAAGAACTCTGCCCACATCTACCCACAACACAGTACCCCAGGGAACATCTCCCCCTATATAAAACTATATAAGAAAATGAAATGTTCTCTATGTTATTTCAATATTATGTGGGTGGGCGTGGGCAAAATTTGTGTGAACAGGAGATTCCGACTTACGAGCCGGGATGATACGAGAAAAAAAAAGCACTCCCGCTGATGATACGACCGCGTCCGGCATTTAGCGAGCCTTCCATGTCCGCTCAACTGTTCTGCTGGCCCCATCTTGAACCAGATGAAGAGACGTCGTGGCTCGTGGTGAGGGTACCATAATAACACATCAAAGGCAAAATTGCCAAAATTCGCGGTTTTATCCCTGCGCTAAAACCATCTCGTGGATTTTTTTATAAAAAAAATGTCGTGATTTAACGTTGGATTATTTTATTGTAAAATCCAGCATCAAACTTTCATTATTTTGTTTTATTTAGTCTTCTACTCAAGGGAGAGAAAATCAATCACTGAACGAGTTAATCACTCGTCCAGCGTATGTGATCCGCCTCTGCGGTTTATATTGGCAGCTAGCAGCTAGGTTACGTGTGTTAATGGATTTCTCTCCCTACATACCAATCACGAACCACCACTGTTTTCAACTAACAAGATTGGTCCAAGTGCGGTGGCTCTGTTCGATTATAGTCGTCGTCGTCGTCGGGGGTAGGAAGTAAGTAAGAAATGCGATAAAGAGAAAAGCTTACATCGATCGGCAGCCAGTCATGGCTTTTTCATGTTTTCTCCATCGCAAATTTCATCGTCCTAGTATCTCAGACCTGTTTGGAGCGAGAAGCTTTGCGTTGATACCGACGTGTTTAGCTCTCCTTACTTCTGTTTTCATTCTTGTTTACATCTCTTCGACCTCGAAGCTCATCAGGCACCAGCACGACCATTCACATTTACTTCTGCTCAGGTCGTCGGTCAAGTCTTCAAGAATATCATACCAGATCGTCCAAACTTCCTTCCACAATCCTCCGAGAAATGCTTCTGATGGTGTGCCACCCGAATCAATAATTGAGGGTAATGAAGTTCAGTCTGTCTCCAACTATAGTCGTGAAGGAGCTGAGATTCATCAGCCTGTGGTGGTTCTACGATCTGATGGTTCAAACCGTATGTGGATTTTCAGATTTTTTGTGCTTATGGGTCTAGATTGTCCTTTGAATTTGATGGAATTTTCTGAGGAGAATTGGACACGATATCATGTCCGTTTGGCACGATAGATTTTCCATCTCTTAAGTCCATTGTGGAATTTCTTTTAATCTTTCTTTTGATGAAAATATTTTGGGTGTGGGCTGACAGGAACCCTAGTTTATGGAGATAACCCAGTTTGGAGCCATGCTGGTGAACTAGTTGATGAGAATCGCCAGCCCGCTGAAACCCACCAATCAAATGATTCAAACGGTATGTGGGATTGGAATTTCAAGTCTTTATTATTATTTTTTTTTAATATAGGAATTTCATGTGGAAGTTGAAATTCATATTTATTCTTCTGTTTGTGTGCACTATAAGGCTTTAATAACATGTCATATTGCATGCCCAGACGAGCCACCAGTCTGGAACTCTAGTCATGGAGTTGGGATTGGTCAGCCTCTGCAGAGTCGTCCATCTGCTGATTCCGAAGGTATATGTGGGGTACAATTTTGCTTGTCTCTCTATATTCTTTGGATTCTTTTGATGTTTGGATTTATAGATTTTGCTGCTTATTTTAATAGTGAAATAATGTGGACATTATTGTTTCAAAAAAATTAAAAAAAAAGAAAGGGCATTAGACAGACAGCAAGAGAATCGTAGGTTTTAACTTAGGATTCCTGAAACACCAGGTTGTTGTGGAATTTAGGCTGGATTTGACATTTTTTATTTTAAGGACTTATCTCCTTTTTGTAGTTAAAAACTTGAGATAAGTCCTTAAAATAAAAAATTCCAAATGCAGCCTTAGTCATGGGTAGAGGTGTATAGCCCGGCCTGAAACGACCGTGCAGGTCATGTTGCGCCTGGGGTTTTAGGTCCACGGGGCGGGCCAATATGGCACGATCAAGTGGGCCGTGCCACTCAGTACATCCCGCGGCACGGTCCTTACATATATTTATATATTATTATATAAATTATAATTATATAATAATATATTAATAAGATATATTTTTTTTTAATTTTATTATACTAACTTATTTAATTATTATATATAAGCAATTTTATACATTAAAATTCATATAAAATTAAAATTTTAAGTTTTTTGTCAATTTTTTAAATAAATAGTTTTGGCCCGATGCACAAACCCGCACGGGCCTGGGCCGTGGGCCATGCTGGGCCGACCCCCCAAGTTATCCCTGGGGAACAGCGGCGCAGCCCGAGACGGCTCGCAAACCGGCATGGAACGGCCCGCACTTTGCGCGTGGGCGGCCCAGCACGACCCATTTTACACCTCTAGTCATGGGGTGTTGTACAATATGAATGTTTTGTTTTTGTTTTGGATAAATGACTTAAACATACCCTAAGTTTTCATAAACTTGCTTAAACATACCTTAAATTTAAAAAAAAAAAACTTACATACCTTATGACTCTCTTATCCTTCATTTTCATTTAAAATTTCAAAATATACCCTGGATTTTGTTCAAACTCTTTTATCTTTCTAAATCTTACAACATGGTCAGTATAGAAGTTTTGTTTTGGATCCAATCAATGATAGAAACGATGCAAAATAGGGAAATATGATAACACACGTGTAATATGCATTTCCACAAAAAATGCTATGCCAATTACTAAATTGTAATAATTCCATTTCACGTGGAACCCAAAAAAGGCTCCAAGTGAATCGTTGAAAGCTCTCTCTCTCCTTTGTCCTTTTGTCTTGTTAGGTAAACCAGTCCATTGGCCATATTTTTTTCTCTTTTCTCCTCCCACCTTCTTCTCCTTCTCAGATGGAGTGTTTAAGCCCTGTGAGGTTAGTCTACAAGGTATATTTAAGTCTTTTTGGAAAACTTAGAGTATGTTTAAATCAATTAATAAAAACTCAAGGTATGTTTTACATGTTTCTGGATATGTATTTTTTCAACTTGATTCAAAAAAAAAAAAATCTTTCTGACATCAATAAAAAATTTGTATCACCCCATACCTAAGGCTATGTTTGGCTGAAAGAAATAAGAAAGAAACAAAAAGTTCAAGGAATGTCCATAAATTCTGAAAATGGGTTTACCCTTAGGTGTAATGGGTTTATCTTGAATGAAACTTTCTTGTTAGGTTGGGCTTCAATTCTAAAAATAGGTGTATCCATAGTCTATTCAATCCATGTTTAATGTATTTAGAAAGGTAAATACACATAATTACGTTTTTCATCTTGTGGATTTAAAACTTGTAATAGTGATTTTCACACATGGTTCCAACATTTTTCATATGCTCACCAATAGGGCTGTTCACGGGTCGGGTTGGGTCGGTTTACTGAGGTTTTTCCAACCGACCTGACTTGGTCGGGTTACCTGAGATGGAAATCGAAACCAACCCAGTGTTAAGCAAAACCGACCTAGTCAGTTTGAGTCGGGTTGGGTCAGTTTCGGCTCTAAGTTCATTCATGCCCCCCATGGCCACTTAGTTTTCTGGAAATATATTTAAAACTGAAATATGTATTTTAGAAATATATATGTGTATATATATATATATAAACAAAAATATACATACAAATATATTGGAATATATATTTTCTGGAAATATATATCTGACATATTTCATAATATATACTTTTTAGATATAGATATTGGAATATATATTTTCAGATATTTCAGTTTTTAGTTAAATAGGAACTAAGTCGGTTCGGTTTCGATTTTCTGAAAACCGAAACCGACCCAAACCATCGGTTTATGAATTTGTACAACCCAAAACCGACTGGTGCTAATGAAAACCTGGCCGACTCAGGTTGGGTCGGTCCAAATTAGTCAATTTGGTCGGATTGGGCCTTCTTATGAACAGCACTACTCACCAAGTAAATAAATTGATTAAATATATCTACGTTAAAGGGTAAACTACTTATACCTACGTTAAAGCTTTGATTAAATATTAAGACCTCTCCGCTTTACAATCCCCTTTGACCACAAAACTATAAGGTGTTTATTAATGGAAAAAATAGAATAAGACAGGAATAGTTATTTTACTAAAATGCCCTTAATATCAGTTTGTCTCCAATGTACATATATTTTTTTCATTGATAAGTATTAAATATAGTTTTATTACCTAACATTTTTATTTTATTTTATTTTGTCTTCTCTGAAGTAGCTCAATCAACGCAGAAGACCTCCCAAAATTTTCCATATTAATTCAAAGATGTAAATAACACCTCATGACGTCAATTAAATTTGTTGACTTTGGATTATCAGAAAAAAAAAGCTGACTTTGAAAAGCTGAGGTTAATCGGCTGCCAACGATTCCTTGAGGTCAGCGGTTTTGGGTATACTTTTCACAGCTCCGACTAAGGGATTAACTGGGATTGGTGAAGGTAGAGTACATGCGCTGACCAGTGGCTACATATCACATCTGCTGCTTCTACGGTCAGCATTACCTTGCGATTAGGGCTGTTAACAGAGTGAAAGTCGAATTCCTAATTTGAAATTCAATCGGATTATTTTGGATTTAGATGATCCATTTACAAAATTTGATTGGATTCGAGTTCTAAAATTTATATCCATCAAATAATCAGATCGAATGGGGATTTGATTCCATAAAGGCCAAGAAATCCAAGATTTGTATAAATTTGTATTCCTCGTAACTAGGGGCAGAACTTGTGAAAAATTGTTAATATTTCAATGGGCCGGCCGGTGATTATAAATAAGGGAAATTTCCGACTAGTGTTACTTTGGCCTTCGAATTATAAAATGTGATAATTCAGTATCCGAATTTTTACTAGCCATTAGTGGTATTTGAAAAGATACAAATGTCCTTCGAATGTCTTCAAATTTTATCAACCATCTAAACTTTGACAAAAATTAACAACCTCAAATTCTTGCCTATTTTGTTCAAGAAAACTGGAGTCACGTCTTTGTGAGCATTCTGGTGATCCCAACTTTCTTGAACAAAAAAAGGCAAGGATTTCAAGTTGTTCATTTTTTGTCAACGTTTGGATGATTGATAAAGAAAATTAGAAGACACTCGAAGGACATACGTATCTTATCAAATGCCAACAACTAGTTAACAAGTTGGTTAACGATAGGTATTGGATTGATATATTTTGAAAGTTCGAATACTGAATTGTTACGTTTTAAAAATTCGGAGACCAAAGTGGAATTAAGCTCAAAGGTAATGGGCTTGACTTACCTTGAACAACCCATTAAAGCTTTTAAAAGGGCCCAGGGTTAGGTTGAGCCATATTATAGAAGCCTAGGATAGATGGGATATACAAGAGTAGGGCCAACTGCCCAAGCTGCATCTTGCCATGGACTACATCGACAAATTTAGATAACTTCCAATGGGAAATTGAAAAGGAATCAATAAAGAAACTTGTAATCAGGCCTTCAAGTTGGGCTAGGGTAAGGCTTTGGGCTCATTGAAAATTTAATAAACTCCCAACCCATATTGACCCAACTAGTTGAAAATTTAATAATCCTAACACAATAAACATGACATTATTGTTGGTTGTAATGACTCAGGAAACCATCTAAAGGAGGTGTTCCATGACAAAGAAAATTTTTTCGAAGATTATAAAGAGATGAATAGAAGCTTCAAGATATATGTTTATCCTCACAGCAAGGATGATCCCTTTGCAAATACACTGTTGCCAGTGAATTCTGAACCAGGAGGGAATTATGCCAGTGAAGCTTACTTCAAGAAGGCTCTTACAAAGAGCCACTTCATCACTAAGGACCCTTCAGAGGCAGATCTCTTCTACATGCCTTTCTCCATTGCAGCATTGCGACATGACCGGCGAGTGGGCGTCGGCGGAATTCCGGTCTTTGTTCAAGCATACATCCATAACATCAGCCATACTTATCCCTACTGGAACCGGAGTGGAGGGGCTGACCATTTCTATGTTGCTTGCCATTCCATTGGAAACACAGCAACCAAGAAAGCAGATGAAGTGAGGTTGAATGCTATTCAACTTGTATGCTCTTCAAGCTACTTCGTGACTGCATATGTTGCTCATAAGGATGCATCGATGCCACAAATCTGGCCAAGACATGATGATCCTCCAACCTTTTCTTTGTCAAAGAGGTAAGTTTCTTTCAATCATCACTATATTTTTTGCATTATAGATTTGATTTTTTTTTTCACATCAATTGAAGATGAGGTAGAGAATTTTTGTTTAAATGAATTATATTTTAGCATGGTCAAATGGTTCCACCCTCCGGTCTACTTTTTGACTCAAATAAAAATGCAAAAAACAAGAGAAATTAAGAAATAAGCAACAATTCTTTAACAAGTTTTAAAGCTGTTTTATATCAGAATAAGCTTAAAACAATAAATGTTAGATTATGAGAGGCATTTAGGCCATGTTTGGGAGTGCTTAAGTTAAAAATAAGTGCTTATTCGAATAAGCACTTGTTTGCATTTGGCACCCAACTTTTTCAAAATAAGCACTTATTTTATGTTGGGTGTTTGGTAGTTTCTTCTCTAATAAGCACTTAAATAAGCATTTGTGACTATTTTGTCCCTCATTTTCTTTCAGATTTTCAAAATATACACTTTGAAAGCACTTTTATTAAAGTACTTTTATAAAAACACTTTTATGAAAGCACTTTTACGGAAGCACTTTTATGAAAGTACTTTGAAAAAATAACTTTAATGAAAGCACTTTATAAAAGTACTTTTACAAAAATGCTTTCATAAAGTGCTTTTGTAAAAGTACTTTCATAAAAGTGCTTTATTAAAGTACTTTCATAAATGTGCTTTCATAAAAATACTTTCGTAAAAGTATTTTATAAAAGTACTTTTGTAAAAGTGCTTTCATAAAGTGCTTTTATAAAAGTACTTTTATAAAATTCAACTAAGGATAATTTCATAAGTGATATTTTAAACTTCAACTAGGGATAATTTTGGAAGAAAAAAGTTGAATAAGTGCTTATTGTATAGGCACTTAAAAAAAAGCTGAAAATTTGAGCTTAAAAAATAAACCCTTATTTTTAAAATAAACACTTATTTCAGACTTATTTCTCAAATACCAATAAGTGTTTAATGGCCCAAATAAACAGTTATTTTAAATAAACACTTATTTTTAAGCACTCCCAAACATGACCTTAGACAACCATTAAATAAACTGCTATTGAAATAAACCCAAATTTCTGTAGAGAAGTAGGTACTTAACCCAGGATTATATTTCCAATTATAGGGCTAGCATGTGTTGTTTCATCATGAATTGGTTTTGACTAAGGCAAAGTTTGGTTTGAAGGAAAATGTAGGGAAAAGGAGGAAAAGGTAGGAAAACCTTTACAAACCATGCATTGGTTTCTCTCTCTTTCCCTTCTCTTCTCTATCTTTTCCTTCAAACCAAACATAGCCTAAAAGTCTATGATCAGAAGGGGGCATTCTTATATTTTGGCCTGTGTTTGGTACATACAGTATAATTCAATCCATACCATGGGCTCTAAGAAAACCTAATTAAGATACTTAACCAAGGTAGCGTTTGATAAAACTTAACTCTAATATCTGAAAAGTAAAACACAGATCAAAGAATGTATGAACATCCCATCTTTTGCTTCAAATTAAATCTCACTTCTTCCAATTTCTGAGAATTAATCATGTTTTCCCAAAGAAATTACAACATTAACAGAACAAAAGAAATCTCAATAAGAATCAAATGCTTTACTTTTATTACATTGGTCAATTAATAAATTAACTTGTTGGAACTCAGACAATTACACCCAACCTCATTCTGTTCCGTTTGTTTGAGAAATGAATCTCATTCAGGAAAAGGCTAGCCTTTTTTGCTGGAGCAGTAAACTCACGTATACGTCAGGATGTTCTCAACGCATGGAAGAATGACTCTGAGATATTTGTGAACTCTGGTCGCCTCAAGACACCATACTCTGATGCACTTCTTGGGAGCAAGTTCTGCCTCCATCTCAAGGGTTTTGAAGTTAACACAGCCCGTATCGGGGATGCTATGTTTTATGGCTGTGTTCCAGTGATAATTGCTGACTACTACGATCTACCCTTTGTAGACATATTAAATTGGAAGAGCTTCTCCCTCATTGTTCCCTCTTTGGACATCACTTTGCTCAAAAGAATCCTTAATGGAGTCAGCTCTGTTCACTACTCCACATTACAAAGAAATGTGCTCAAGGTAAGGAAACATTTCAAATGGCATCCTCTTCCAGTTGATTATGATGCTTTTTACATGGTCATCTATGAACTGTGGCTACGACGAACTTCTCTGAAGATCCCATTGCATGTATAGAAACAAAGATCCCAATTCCATGTAGATACAGATAGATAACTCTATTTGTAAATTTGGTTCAATTCAATGTCCAACAAAGATCCCAAAATATTTCTTCTTTCTAGTATATATGCACTGGACCTCCACACTCTGGCCCCAATGGTATAACTTGATCCCAATCTAACTACATCATCAGAGAAGCCGAATATATAAACAAGGTAAATGTGCCTAAGGATGGAGAGTGATAACCCGAGAAGATATTGGCCTTGATTATTCAATTATGAGAAATAAATATTTGTATAAAAATCAAGGTTTAAATGTCAATATAGTAATTAAAAGTGTATCAGTAAGGTTGGAAATGGATATGTATCATAATATGCTTTGGAATTATATGAATATGATGGAAAGATTTAGATATGCATTGAAACATTAAGAAAACTTCCATTAATCCCAGAGATTGATACATAAACTATAGATTTAAGATTTAAATGACTAGGAATAAGGTACAAACACATAATAAGCACATAAATTAATCGTTTATACAATGAAATACATTACAATCCATATACTGAGACACGTACTATCCAGCTTGATGTGGGTATAATCGGCCACTTTACTAGATGATGACATGTGGCACTACCCAAGGGCAATCCCGTCACCTCGACCTCGGGTAGGGGCATAGTCATAACTTCCCTGAGTCGTTACTGTGAAGCATTCATTACAGACGTTACGATCTCGGCTGAACTCACTCCTAACACACTTATAAGGGGGTAATGCTCGGCCATCATCCCTGTAACAAGCGCATTCATGACCAAGATTCATGGGATGATTACTGATTGCCCATTACTGCTCTCTTGGGTGATTCAACTATAAAAGGGCACCAAAGCCTAAGGTATACACTCATGCATACTTAAGTTGTCTACTCTATTTTCTTGTTGTAACCTTAGCTTTCCTTCAGCACTCGGCTAACTTGATCGTCAGAGTCCTTGCCCCTGAGAACACTCCCAGGGCCTCTAATGTCTTTTCACTCCTTGGAAGTGGGACCCTCAGCCATCTAACCTCGGAAGTTACAAAGCTGCCATTGGCTCTAGATTTGGCAGCAACAATTGACGTCATCTATAGGAACGATTTGCTAAACAAATCTTCCCTTTAACACTTTTCTATTCATACTTCCGACAATGGCTGACCATTAAGAAAACGTCTTGGCTGCTCAAAATTTGGTCACTCTTGAGCAATTCAATGTAGCGTTCCAATGATTGGGACTACTTGGCCAATCAGCTAGATAACTTCCAATTCCCGACAAGAGGCCTTCCACAAAAAGGCCGACCCATCGACGCCTAGGAGCAAAATGGCAGGAGATCTGCCCCATGTTCCACCCAGCCGGTGGTTAGGCAGATGCGTCAAAGAAAAGTCGTTGGAGTCATAGGGTAGCAACCAATGAGCAAGTAGACACCACTCCAACATCTCTAGGCACCCCCAAAGTCGAGGTGCCAGCCGCCCGACCTCCCATCCTCGCGGTGTTGTAGACAACTGCCGGGAGCGCCCTACAGACCGTGTCGCCTCCAACAACAACAGGGACAATGGTGGGCGAATGGGCCATAACATCCCTCTTCAGAAATCAAGGGCTGAGGTCCCACTACCTCAAGTTGATTGTCATCTCGGGGATCTCCATGCACAAATTGGTGCCATCCAGGCTGAAATAAAAAAGGTGAAGGAGGGAAAAGGCGATGCCTCCACCAATCAACCCACCTCAGCCCAGCAGAATGGAAGCTTTCACCGACTCCACCACCTTAGAGCCACTTCCACTAAACTTCAAGAAGTTGATCCTCGAGACATACAATGGCAGCATAGATCCAGAGGACCACTTGGAAAGCTTTCGGGATTTCATGCTCTTCCATGGATATTCCAACACCCTGATGTGTAGGACATTCCATGCCACTTTTAAGAGGGCCACCCAAAAATGGTTCTCAGGCCTCCCCCCATGGTCCATCAATTCTTGGGACTAGTTCACAAACATCTTTTTGGCACACTTTGTGAGCAGCCAATAGTGCCAAAAGACAGTCATCTCCCTCATGTCTATCAAGTAGAATCCTAGGGAGAGTCTTTAACCTTATATGAAGTGTTTTAATTAGGATGAGGTTGGGATCAAAGACTTGACCCCTCAGTATGTATGGATGCCGCCATCAGTGGCCTCCGCCTAGGTCCTCTTAGCTAGTCTATCTCTAACACACTGCCTCGTAACAAGGCTGAGTTTCTTAAGAAGGTGCAAAAGTACATCGCTGCTGAGGAGGTCGAAGCCAACAAGCGTATACAAAACCCTAAGGCTGGCCCAAGCAAAAAGAAGAGAAAGGACAGAGATGAGCCAGTAGGCAACCCCAACAGAAAGAATAATGACAAGAAGCTACTTGCACCATCATTTGAGAAGTGCACTCCATTGAACACCTCCTGAATAGACATCCTAATGCAAGTCAGGAAGCAAGAGTATATGAAGTGGCCTACCAAGTTGAAAAGGAACCCTAAGAAGGTGATTTGAGAAAGTACAACAAGTACCATTGTGGCACCATCACGCCACCAAAGACTACTATGACCTGAAAAATACGATCGAGTCCCTCAGTCGATAGGGACACTTGAAGGATTATGTCAACGGTGAGATCCTAGGGGGTCGGCCTCTGCTTTGGCCAACCCTCAGCCTAGTCAAACCCTAGCAGGGGTCATTGATGTCATCTCAAACAGTTCAGCCTCAAGAGGTGAAAGCAACTCGACCCATAAAGCCTATGCCCGATAGCTGCAAATTGAGCATAAGTCACCAAAAAACAAAAGCCAGAGGAACTCATCTCTTTCTCCGATGATGCTCTGGGGGGATCTCTACACCCCACGATAATGCATTGGTGGTTTTAATGACATCAAGCTCTAAAATCTCCAAATTGTTTTACTTATTTTAGAACTTAATGTAATCAATTGCAAGATGCACAACATTGGGCTTAACTTGGACCGATGTCAGTATTACCAAAACCTTAGAAACCAATGGTTTAGATGGAAAAGTTGGCTAAGCTTTCCCCATACATTAACTGAGCTTCAATTGTGAAAGTTCTGATTGTGGAGGACTAAGGGCTTGACTTCAAAACCTTTGGATTCATCTACATAAATTTTCTAAGGTTCAACATGGTCGTTAATTGATTGTCCATAAGATAGTAGTTGACTATCTATAATAGTCAAGCCTAATGTCACATTGACCTTGATTAGTAATTGACTAATGAAGTAAGGGTATTCAACTGTCTATTAATCGAGAACATGTTGCTTTAAGAAGTTGACTACCAAGGGATAGTAACTTACTACAAGAGAGATGCGGGTAGTAATTGCTTACTTGAACCTAGCAATCAACTACTTACTACTAACAAGATCGAAACAATCAACTACTTGCTCATGTTAATCAACTATTACACAAAGAATAAGAAGATTTTTGACCATTTGAAGGCTCAATGGCTCTTTCCTCTTCTAGTAAGCCTTTAGCAATGCTGAGAACAAGCTCTACACATTTCTAAGACTGGCCTAATCCCTTCACAACAACAGTATAACAGTCACAAGCTCCCTAAACATGATTCATATTATTTATCAATGAGCTTGAGATGAAAATCCTAAGGAAGTGAAATGTACTAAAAAGTTTTAAGTGAAAAAGAGAGCAATAGCAAGAGAGTAACTCGGTTTGAAGAGATCCTGAACTGAAAGAGTTTACATCCTTGGAGAAAAGGGTTGAAAAAGCTATTTGTACTATATATAGATTCTCTCTGAGAATTATTTCTCTTCAAGTGTGTAGATCATATTTGTTTGTGATCATTCTTGCACTTGAATAGTTTATTCTATATTTGCATATCGGACTTTCTAGAGGCATCATATATAATATGCTTTACTTGCATGTCTGATTTTATTTGTTAGTTGTTGAATGTTTAGAAATTAAACATTGTAAAGGTTGAGATAACACCCATATATCTATCCTTTTAAAAGAAGTCCAACCATTGTAAAGGTCTTATTGAAACCTAAGAAGTGCAATTGGTTTAAAAGTATTGTTGGCATCTAAAAAGTCTAATTGGTTTAACAGTCTTTTTGAGAAGACTGTTAAAAGATGCATTGAGCTCGTTAGGAAAGTCTTTTTGAGAAGATCTTCTTGTAGCTCTAATAGTCAAAAGACGCATTGAGCTTTTGACATAAGATCTGGGCAGCCCGAAGACCATTTGGCAGACGTGTATCTTTCCGTCTATCATCCCGCGTCTTTCTGTGTGAGATTAAAACGTGAAAGACACGAGAAGCTTCATTTGGAGCTTCCTGAAATCAGTCCAAAATGGGCTTCTCGCGTCTTTTCGGCGTCCCGTCTTTTGGCGGCTAGATTTTCAACGTACCAAATGGAAATAGACCGATTTTCGGTCTTCCAACTTGTAAACAGCCGAAAGATCACGCAGAAAGATGTGCCAAATGGGCCCTTATTTTTTGTTAAAGTATATAATAACGGAGATTACATTACAAGAGCTTAATCAAGTTTTTCATGACTCAAAAAAGGAAGCACTATATTATATCTGCAATTTTGATTAATAAATTATATCTACAATCCTCAATATGCCTCCTAAACAAACCAGAAGACAAAGTAAAAATTATTATTAGTCCGATAATAAGTACATGCTATAAATAATTCAATCTTAAAAGACAACCAAATTATCAAAATATCTCAAAACAAAGAAATAAAGTACATGAAAATATTAATAGGTATAGGGAGGATATATTAGGCTAGGTTGGGGAAGGTCTCTTCGAAAGACGAGGGAAGCCTACAAGGAGAGCCAACCAAGCTCCTTTCCTTGATACCAGAATGAGGAGAAGAAGCCTTCTTTCGAATAACAAAGGTTCGAGGATATCAGTGATGGGAAATGCTCAGGATTCAGTGATCCCTATCGTGAGGAGGACCTCCTATTTATGCAGAAGGTCTCGAGATCCTAAAAGGTAGGAGATGAGGATCTTCGTTTCGAATCGAGAAAGGGAATATATTGTTCATTGACAATTATTGGGTACGCTACTGGGCGTCGCCACGTGTTTCATGAAGATACTCTGAAGGATCAGCTTTCCTTATTCCCGAGATCTCTCATTACTCACGTGTGCTACTACCCCTTTATGTGCCACGACTAATCTTACGTGGAGACAATGACATCACCGTCCGAAGGCCGGTATCTGTTAATGTCGTGTGGCGATTTGCAAAGTACCTCATTGTGACGGGTTTGTGTGTGTTTAGGCACAGACGGGCCTCTCCACGGGCTCAGCTCATTGTCCTCCCCGACCCACTACCTAGAACGGGTTCACAGGCGGTGAGTTTCCTGCACACCGCCGCGAGTGTGACTTCATCGCACGCTCGAATGTGCTTAGGTCTTGTAGGCAAGTCTTTCTGAGGCTTGTTTAGGTTTGGGTGTTGACTGGACTTGGTGGGTCACAGTCTTATCGTAGTTCTACTTAATATGTTGCGAGTTCATCGCAACGGTCGTGATGGACCATAGGTTTATCACAGCATGGGGGATTGACTATAGACTGCTTGTAAGTGTTTCTGTAGTGTTATTCTTGGTGTCTGAGTACTCTTTGAGGGTCTGAGTGATCTGTACACACCTACAATAGGAAATTAGCAAATGGTTGGGAAAACTAAGAAATTGCCTCAAAAAAAAGAACATCAACTGTTTATGACATATTTCTAATGTAGACTAAAAAATTGATTACATATTTTAAGTCCGTGTGAATTCTGAATGGGCTCCTATCCATAACTTTAATTCCAAGCCCTCAACACTTTTACACAAACATTTTCAAAACAAAAAAGAAACATTCTCAAAATGAAGATGCCTCAATTATGATAGCTATGATTATAACCCTAACAAATGCACTAGTTATCAAGTAGTATAAAAATATCGTTCCCACGGGGATTTAACAAAATAAGTATTAAAACTACAGCATTCTCTAATTATTTGGACAATCGAATTTCAGATTTAAGCGTAAGAACTACTGAAAATAGAAAATAGTAAAAGAAAATAAAAGCAAGGGCAATCAATAACCGAATATGCAGTGATTGAGTGAAATCGCTAGGACCATTGGTCCACCTAACCATTCTAATGAATATTAATGGATGCGATTAACCAAGATCATTTGTCATTCCCATAAGCTGAAGTTTTTTCCAATTTTATTTAATATTCTTTCCCAAGATATATTAAACATATTTCTATCAAGTAACCCCTCGATCTCTCGACTAGATTTCTCAATAATAGAAATGCATTATGTGCAAGAAAAACTCATATATTCAGATGAATCATGTGTATATATCCCTATATACCATTCAATTCACACCATGAATTATGTGGTCGAATATATAAATTCCTCTCCCGATTCATTCATATACACCTAATCAATTAAGGGATGGTCACTCCTAATCGCATTAAGCAAATAACTCATAGACTATATGGAAATCACGATCTTTGATAAATCATAATGATAAAAATATATTCCTTATTATGGTTAGACTTTCCACAGCCCTAGCTAAAAACAAATCAGTTCATGATAAAGGAAATAAAGCAAACAAGAGGAAAGAAAGAACTCATGAATTCGCCCATGGAGCTGAGATCTCCTCTTCTTCTTGCCGCCACCTCCTTCTTGAAGCTTTCTTGCTTGATAGCTTGGTTGCTCCTCTGCTTCTTGATGCCTCTCTAGTCTGCCCCCCATCCCTTTATATAGCTTAAAAGGGAGGGGTGGTCTCCAACTCCTTCTTGGAGTTTATCTTTCAAAAATAGAAAGTCCTAGTCTAATCCTACTCTTATCTCCTTATCTAGTGAACTCAATCTCTTTATCTTTCTAAGATTACATCACAAATTTAAATCTGGTAGGATTCTTCTCAGTTTATTGTTCTTGCATTCGTATTAGGCTTCTTCTACGAATTGGGCTGCTGCAAGGCTTTTCTGCAAGTTGCACTTTAGCTGCGAATTGGCCCTTTCTACGAATTTACCCCGACTTTGGGCCCAGATTTGACTTCGATGCAAGCCGAATCTGCGAAATCCCAAAACATAAAAGTTGTAGCTTTCTCTCTTATCTTTCCAGTGAGTCTTGAATCAATCCAATCGGATCTCGGATAAGAGGGTTAGACATAGATTACTGAACAGTGCTGAAACTGTAAAAAATCATCTGATTTGCCTTGCTTTTCTCCTGATGCCTTATTTCATGCCCTGAACCGAAATACAATCAATATGAGTCCAAATAAGTACTAATTCAGTATAAAAGACTGAATATTTGGGGATAAAAATATGATAAATTTTGTTCTCATCAAATCTCCCCACACTTTAACTTTGCCCGTCCTCGGGCAAGACAAAATTCAAGCAAAAATAAAACAAGAACTAACTAGCTAGTCTACTGAATTTTAAACTCAACTCTCCTTCATCTTTTTCCACAAATATTCTAGGTCGGTTATTGTGAACTATTAGGTCAACACAACCAAGTTATATTCAACTCATCTATCAGCCAATCCCTTCTTTACTACTACAAACCAGGTAGTAAACTAGGGAAAACATTTTTACTTGCTCTCTTTTTTTTCTATTTTTTTTATTTTTTTTCTTAGGTGGAAGTGAGTGCATTTTATGCTCCATCTCACTTCTAGGACTTAGTCAGTGAGTGCATTTTATGCTCCATCCCACTGTTAGGATTACTTGGTCAATAGGTGCATTTTATGCTCCATCCTATTGATTGAATTGCTGGCTAGTAAGTGCATTTTATTCTCCACCTACTATTGAATTGCTTGGTTGGTAGGTGTATTTTATGCCCCGTTCTACCAATTGAATTTCTTGGTAAAATATTTACCCTATTTACTTAAACATGAATTTAGGACTAGCTTAAAAGAGATGGCTTCAGATGAATGGTGTGCTCCCTGATCATATTTCTTTACTCAGTTCACAAGAATTTTCCCAGAATATTGTTTCAATTGATTTCAAAAGAGTTTTTTTTTTTTTGGAGAAAAACACAACCTAAATCAAATTTTAAAACACAACCTAAATTCTATCCTAAATCCCATCCCCCACACTTAAAACTTGCATTGTCCCCAATGTGAGGTTAAATGCAAAGAAAGGGCAGAAAAACTAAACTAGAAATGTAAAAACAAAAAGAAAAAGGAAAAACAAGCTTCCCTATTTTTAATAAACATGAATCAGATCCTCTAATTCTCGTGGTCGCAACTTTCGGTGTGCTCCCCTTTCATCCATCATGGGCGGGCTCAAATCTGGAACAGGGGCCTGCAAAACAAAGGGTAACGGTCTCTTATTAGAAATCGGCAACATAATATAATGAGCATTACCTTGTCCTTCTTGACCGTCCTCCAAATAGTTCAAAACCTCCTTAACTTCCTCATCCAAGTTAATTTCCAAAACTCTTTTGGGGTAGGGGAGAGGAAGTTTAATAGCATCTAAATTCAATTTAGGTGTACTCCCTTCGATCTCGATTTGAGAATCGGCTACTTCAGCTTTCTATTCATCATTCTGGGTCTCGCCAATTGTTTTCCCACTTCTTAATGCAATGGCATTCACTTGCTCCCTTGGATTCTTTTCCGTATTGCTGGGCAGCCGTCCCTCCTTTCTTTCCGACAACAGATTCAAAATCTACCCCATTTGGACTTCTAAGTTCTTGATTGATGCTTATTGACTTAAGAATCTCTTATCATGTTCTTGGAGCTTTGCTTCAGTAGTATTGATGAACTTAGAAATCATTTCTTCCAAATTACTCTTCTTTTCTTGTGGGGGCGGCTGTTGTTGGAATCCCATGGGTGCTTTTTGTTGGTTGTTGTTCCATGAAAAATTTGGATGATTCCTCCACCCTAGGTTGTATGTGTTTGAGTAGGGGTTGAAATTCGGCCTGCCAGTATGAGAGATAAAATTAGCATTCTCATGTGAAGCAAAAGGATTACCTAATGGACAGTCAGAATTAGTATGTCCTATTTGACCACAGAAATCACATGGGATGCTAGATAATGTATTCATTGTTGCAATATTAAAAGTATCAAATTTTTTATTCAAACTAGCAAGTTGAGCAGATATGGCTGCAAGGGAATCAATGTGGTGTACTCCCCTTCGATCAGTTCGGTCATTACTCCACTGGTAGCTATTCGACACCATCTCTTCCTCAATTTCTATTGCTGGTTCGCCAATCTCAACCTCCTCTCTCGCTTTACCTTTGTTGGCCCTTAGTAATAAGTGAAGGGTCCTCTCAACCTCCTTTCTCGCTTTACCTTTGTTGGCCCTTTGTAATAAGCGAAGGGTCCTCTCAATTTCAGGATTGAATCTTGCTAATTCTTCTCTTCTAGTGCATGTCATGCACTAGTAAATTTGAACAAAGCAAGAATTCAAACTAATAAAATAAAAAAAATAAAAACAGAAATAAAAATCCAAATTAATCAAGGTTAACAAGTTCTAATATTATTTTAGGATTAAATCCCCGGCAACGGCGCCAGAAACTTGATAGCTATGATTATAACCCTAACAAGTGCACTAGTTATCAAGTAGTATAAAAATATCGTTCCCACGGGGATTTAACAAAATAAGTATTAAAACTACAGCCTTCTCTAATTATTTGGACAATCAAATTTCAGATTTAAGCATAAGAACTACTGAAAATAGTAAAAGAAAATAAAAGCAAGAGCAATCAATAACCGAATATGCAGTGATTGAGTGAAATCGCTAGGACCATTGGTCCACCTAACCATTCTAATGAATATTAATGGATGCGATTAACTAAGAACATTTGTCATTCCCATAAGCTGAAGGTTTTCCCAATTTTATTTAATATTCTTTCCTAAGATATATTAAACCTATTTCTATCAAGTAACCCCTCGATCCCTCGACTAGAGTTCTCAATAATAGAAATGCATTAAGTGCAAGAAAAACTCATATATTCAGATGAATCATGTGTATAYATCYMTATATACCATTCAATTCACACCATGAATTATGTGGTCGAATATATAAATTCCTCTCCCGATTCATTCATATACACCTAATCAATTAAGGGATGGCCACTCCTAGTCGCATTAAGCAAATAATTCATAGACTATTTGGAAATCACGATATTGGATAAATCATAATGATAAAAATATATTCATTATCATGGTTAGGCTTTCCACAGCCCTAGCTAAAAACAAATCAGTTCATGATAAAGGAAATAAAGCAAACAAGAGGAAAGAAAGAACTCATGAATTCGCCCATGGAGCTGAGATCTCCTCTTCTTCTTGCCGCCACCTCCTTCTTGAAGCTTTCTTGCTTGATAGCTTGGTTGCTCCTCTACTTCTTGATGTCTCTCTAGTCCGCCCCCATCCCTTTATATAGCTTAAAGGGGAGGGGGTGGTCTCCAACTCCTTGGAGTTTATCTTTCAAAAATAGAAAGTCTTAGTCTAATCCTACTCGTATCTCCTTATCTAGTGAACTCAATCTCTTTATCTTTCTAAGATTACATCACAAATTTAAATCTGTTAGGATTCGTATTAGGCTTCCTCTGCGAATTGGGCTGCTGTAAGGCTTTTCTGCAAGTTGGGCTTTAGCTGCGAATTAGGTCTTCCTGTGAATTTTCCCCGACTTCGGGCTCGGATTTGACTTCGATGCAGGCCAAATCTGCAAAAGCCTAAAACATGAAAGTTGTAGATTTCTCTCTTATCTTTCCAGTGAGTCTTGAATCATCCCAATCAGATCTTGGATATGAGACTTAGGCCCGGATTACTAAATGGTGCCAAAACTATGAAAAAACATCCGATTTGCCTTACTTTTCTCCTGATGCCTTATTTCATGCCCTGAACCGAAATACAAGAAATATGAGTCCAAATAAATAATAATTCAGTATAAAAGACTGAATATTTAAAAATAAAAATATGATAAATTTTATTCTCATCAAATTACGTAGGATTTCATATATAAATTTTAATCGCAAGACAGTGGAGCAGGAATGGATGATCCCACATCACTGTTTGCTAGTTCAAAAATTCTTGTACCAGTTTTGAATCTCTGAATTAATAAAATTCCTCATTACTTGTCAAATAAAAAGTTCTCCATCAATCTACCCCTAGAGATTAAATAATTGATAGTTAATATTTTGTCCCAACAAGAATTCAATAAAATGATCCTATTCTTATCCATCTTCCTAAGGCAATTATCTTCTATCCCTACTTGGATTTTTTTACCTGCTCAAATGTTACATAAAGCCAATACAAAATCACAGGGCAAACTACATACTTGACCTCTGTTAGATTTACATTTTTACAAACTAAAACTATGCAAGTATAGTGGCATCTTCACAATGATCAATTGCATCACATTAGCTAACAAAGGGAACTGATTATTTACATGAAATTATTTCGGAAATCAAATTAATAAGATAGGAACCCTACTTATAGGGCTAATTATCACAATTAACAAAATATGAACTGGACTTATGCAACTGTGATAAAACATTTGATTAAATTCCAATGTAACATTTGAATCAAATTGCAACACTACCCAATACGCAGTGGCTACCACAATATTATTCACTTAAAAACAGAGGTCAAGCAACTAAAGAAAGGTCAAATGCAATAATTAAGTAATGGAACAGCTGAAATTGAAGAGAAATCAAGGAAAAAGAAATTCAAATTTTGGGAAGAATGTGGGAAGTTGACCTACAGTAATTGTTGGGACCCACATATCCATCCACTAAAGGAGAGTCCATTAGGGGTTGTCAGATAGCCATAGATATAACTTACAATCTTTAGAAATTTTATTACTTGGTAAAAATCAATATTATTAATTATAATAACTTTTTTACTTAATATGTAGACTAATGCTCATAATTACTCTAGTTATAATAAAATTGTGATTTACTGTTTTTAGTATCAGGTTTCTTTGAAATAAATTATGATATGTTTCTTACTTGCTTTATAGATAAAAAAAAAATAGGCTATGCAAATTAGTGGTTATAGATAAAAAAATTATCAATTACACAACTATGCTAAAAACCAAAAAAATGAATTCAATAAAATTCATTTTATGTAGACTAATGCTCAATTCAGAAAACAGCTACAATCCAGCTCCCCCAGTAAGCACAAATCCTGCAAAAGAGGGAAAAATGAACTCAATAAAATTAAAAAAAAAAAAAAAAACTCTAGATAAAAGACAAAGCAATAAGTCATTCAGTTGATTAGTTCATCCACTTACCCTTATCCTTCTTCTAATGGTCATGCTCATAGGGTGGCTATAACATAAAGCTCATACCTTGCTATAACCCAAAAGCTAGCGAAGCTACTTGAGAAGAAGTGATAGACATGGGTCTCCACAAGATGGTTCTTATGCTTAGGCACTATAACTAATACAAGGTTCAATCATATTCCCAACAATTGAAAGGGTCATGTTACCATGTATCATAGGGACATCCACAGGCTTACGTATTTCATACAGATTAGCATGTATAAACTGCGGATCACATTGTTTGGTTTTAAATTTTCAAAATTCAATTAGGATTGACAACAAAATATCCAATAAGTTACCAATCAAACAAAGAAATAAGGGAAAAACAGAAATTGGATGGATATACAGGAAAAATAAAAAATTGGATATCTAGAGGCATTCCATACGGTCCATTAAAAGACCTCTACAATACATGGTAATTATGGTTCAACCTGCGTTGGTCAAAGTAAATACACCTGAAATGCATTCATATTTGGTTTCAGTTAACATATCCTAAAGACCTAAACTAAAACCTTGCAGCATTCCACCAATTTTAAGAGCATACAATTGGAATAGTGTTGACAATGGTATTCCTAGAAAAATATGAGATGAGACTCCTGTTTAAGTACTTGTTAATTTGTATGTCATCAAAGACCAAAATGATCCATATAAAAGCATATAAGAAGATAATCAATTAAGAATAAGTCATATTTTTATAATAGGAATTCTTAGACACAGTAGAGAGAATTCAAGATGAATGGGTAAACGGTTCGATAATGATTTGATTAAACCTTGAACTATTTATAGATGACCATATAAAGATTGAGTACAACTGTTAGAGTTTGAGTTTGTGTACAACACTCAAAGTTAAGAGATTAGTTTAAGTTACAACAAAACTACATGAGATAAAGTTTATCAGGATAAAGACGAGAAAGTGATTAGACCTTAAGTAAAAAGTTCATCGCATGTAAGGATCATGGGATGAACTTTATCATGAAGTCCATCACAAGTCTCAAATTCGCCCCCTCAAGTGAAATATCCAGGAAGGACATGAAGCTTGGATCGAAGATAAGTAAATCAAGTTCCACTTAGTGGTTTAGTCAGTAGTTCCGCCACTTGATCATTTGAGGAAATAAACTAAACAGAAAGGGATCACTTGAGAACAAAATCTCGTAAGAAGTGAAAATCAACTTCAATATGTCTAGTACGGGCATGAAAGACTGGGTTCGCGGCAAGATATGTGGCACCAATGTTGTCACACCAAACCATAGGAACGTCTGCAGGAGGTTGTTTTAGATCAAGCAATAAGGAACATATCCAAAGAAGCTCGGTTGCAGCATTGTCACAGGCTCGAAATTCCGACTCCTGGAGTGAGCAATGGTGGCTTGCTTCTTAGAGCTCCAAGCAACTATATTGTGACTTAGATAAATGAGATAGCCTTTAGTAGAATGTCTATCATCAGGACAGCCAACCCAATTAGCATTAGAGAAAGCTTGAAGGGTTAGCAGAGCCAATGTAGAATAAAAATGCAAACCATGATCAGTAGTATGCTTAAGGTATCAACATATCCTCTTGACAACAGTCCAATGTTTTGTCGTTGAAGAGTGGAGAAACTGACACACCTTGTTCACAGAGAAAGAAATGTCGGGCCTCGTGATGGTAATATATTGAAGAGCACCAACAACGCTTCGATACTCAAAAGGATCAAGCAGAGGATCGCCACTAAACTTGGAGAGATTAGTAGTGACAACCATAGGAGAAGTAAGAGGTTTAGCATCATTCAAGTTGGTGCGTTGTAAGAGATCCAAGATGTATCGTCATTAAGGACGATGCCACTAGACTATGGTGTAATCTCGCCAAGGAAGTATCGAGTCGGACTAAGATCCTTTAAGGAGAAGGTACGACCCAGTGTGGTAACCAGATCATCAAGAGCAGCGAAAGAGGAACCAGTGAGAAGAATGCCATCAACATAGACCAACATATATAGAGTGACCGAACCCTTGTGATAAATAAACAAGGAAGGATCGGTTGCTGATATGTGAAAGCCAAGTTGAACAAGATGAGTGCTGAGGTGAGAGTACCATGCACGTGGTGCCTGTCGAAGGCCATAAAGAGCCTTGTTAAGTTTGCAAACATATGAGGGGGAAGTTAGATCCTCGAAACCATAGGTTGACGAACATAGATTTCCTCCGATACATTACTGTGAACATCCAAATTGAAATTGGGTGTCACTTCATGGCTATGAGAGGAGCCGCCACCCAACAACAATTTGAACAAGGGAGTGATGGGCCTCCCTTGTTTGAGAAACATAAAAGAAGAAAAGACTCCCAATCCAAGATAAAGACAAGACTCTAGGCAAAAGGGAGGGAGAGGGAAGGTGTTAGGCACCCCTCACCCTTTCTTATCTTGCGAATGCCAATCTAATGATAAATCAAGATAAATTGATAATCTAAAGGTCTTTCCCAATTCAAAGAGGATTTTACCACAAAGGAGATATCCTCGCATGCGGCTTCATCACCTCTTCTCCCTCTTTGTGGGTGTAGGAAGCTCTTAGAGGAGCAAAAAGGACAGTTGTCTACACAACCACCCCCTCTTTATCCAAAGCTTCCCACATTCCTACTTGAGGTGTAGGAGGATTGAGTCACAAGGAGTTTATCCCCCATGGGATTCCCCTCTCTTTGGGTTCATAAGTCTATCGTGAATTCAATGGGTGCAAGATTCAAGCATGCATTGAAGGGATGAGAGATCCATCATATGGATGGCCGAACCCTACAGGAAGGTTGGGCGAAATTTCAAAAATTTCTCTCTCCCATTTGGGAATCGCATTCCCTATTTTAGAAAACTGCATTCTCAATGATCAATCTTGAAACCAAACCGGACCAGATATGAAACCAAAAGGGAGTAGAGGGATATACCTGATACAGAGTAATAGTAAACCCTCAATGAAGGTGTTCATGCCCAAGGAGAAGACTAAAGGCTGCTTCCACCGAAGATGACACAGTGTGAGGTGAAGTAGAATCAGTAGGACAGTACTTCAGCAAGAACCGAATTCTTCAACAAGAATATGATGAAGGGCTGATGAGCACGACTTCAGATTGCCTCTTCTAGCAAAAGGCAATATCAAGAATCATTCTTGATCACTCCTACTGGTGGAGATCGAACTGGGTAGGGCGGCAAGAGCAGGAAAGAACAAGAGCAGAAAAAGAGTGCAGTCAAACAGTGTTGTCTCTCTCTGTAATTCAGCAGACTGTGAGTGTGTTTGGAGGTCCGCCATGCTCTCCTATTTATAGCCTTAAACAGAGGATCTCCTAATTCCATTAGGAGTTTCCTAATCCAAATCTTTTATTTGGATCTGGACTCTCTTTAAGAGATAAGGATAATCCCTTATCTTATCTGCAGATAAAAATCAGCCTTTCTAATCAAATTAGGAGTTTCCTGATCCAAACCTTTATTTGGATCTGGACTCTTTAAGTGGATAGGGATAATCCCTTATCCAATCTGCTAATTGAAATCCCAGAACTGCCCCCATTTAATTAATCTTATTAAGCCAGTTTGAATTGGGCTTTAGGCCCATTAAATCTAAGTGCTCACTTAACCACTTAATTTGCTGCCCAGTTGGCTATCCTTGTATGGCGTGGAACCCAAACATTGATCTACCCATCAGCCACATGGGTTCAGCCCAATCTCTGTTACAAGGCCTGGCCGAATTCACTATAGGAGATAGTGAACCCCTGAGTCCATCACCATGGGCTCTTAATGAGCCCAACATTTACACTAATTGGTCTTTGGGTCAAGCCACCTTATAAAAACCCAAGGATTGTGGGCAGATGCAAGATTAACCCATCAGGTATTACCCTCAATGGTCTTACACTTAACCTCTCAGCCCATAATGATCAAACACTGCCCGACAAGAGAGGACCTCTCCCTCGGCTGAAAGGAATAGTGTTGCATTCTCTATGCACATGGACCCCGGGAATTAAAACCTTTTGCAAACATTTTAAAACTATAATATATATATACATATATATATATATATATATATATTTTGCAAAACAAATTTCAATGGTTGAAATCGACTGTCGGCAGTTTTGGTTTCCATCAGAGAGAGTGCATCCCCGATCATTCACTTTTTTCGACAAAGGGGCTAATCCCGTCACTATGATCACCCACTCAGATGAATTCTCGAATTGTCCCAACATACCCAGGTTTTGACCCCCTCTAAGGATCTCACTGATTGGCATATCAAAGACCCAACACCTAGTACATTATCATAATCGAGTCTAGGGGTAAGGTGTAGCATTCCAGTTTTGCCCATCTATCTCCAAAGTCTAGGGTAATACTGGAATTCTGGTCCGGTTCATGGTTTTAAGAAAACCCACACTGCATGTACCTCAGGTCTCACCCTGGCGGCTGAGACAAGCCACCCCAACCAACTTGGCGGCACATCAGTGTCAGCCTTGGCAAGATTTATCCTGCCAAGGCTGACACTAATGTACCATCAAGTTGGTTGGAGTGGCATGTCTTAGCTGCCAGGGTGAGACCTGAGGTACATACAGTGTGGGTTTTCTTGAAACCCTGAATCAAACCAAAGTTCCAGTATTGCCCTGGACTTTGGAGATAGATGGGCAAAACTGGAATGTTACGCCTTACCCCTAGACTCGATTATGATACTATACTAGGTGTCGGATTGGGCTGTCTTTGATATGCCAATCAGTGAGATCCTTAGAGGGGGTCAAAACCTAGGTATGTTGGTG
>NW_010729206.1:372426-397932 GCF_000365185.1 Nelumbo nucifera
TAAGTTAAATATGGGCGAATTCTGAGATGGATCAACAGATAGGATAGGGTCTTAACCCTATCCACTCAGAGAGTCCAGATCTGAATATGATTCAGATTTAGAAACCTCCTAATAAGATTAGGAGAAGGCTGATCTAATCTACAGATAAGATAAGGGTTTATCCTTATCACCTAAAGAGAGCTCTGATCCAAATATGATTTGGATAAGCAGCTCCTAATTGGATTAGGAGTTGATATCTTAGGGTTACACAAGAATGAGGGGGCGGCAGCCTTTAGATGAATCACATAATCAGATCCTCTTGAGAGCTGAAAACAAAAAGAAGAAAGATTTCTGCAATCCTTGCAAAGATCTTTCTTGCCGCCTCCTTCCTGTAGCCACCAGACATCCAGTTCGATCTCCAATTGTGGGAGAAGTCAAGATTCGATCTTGACATCAGTTCTTTGAGAAAGAATTGATAGGAAGATGTGCTCACGTGCCATCCTGCTGTTTCTTGCAAAGGACAGAATTCTTGGAGAAGAATACTGTTGATTCTGCTCCATCCTGCACTGTGCCATGTTCAGTGGGAGCAGTCTTTGGATCCTTCCTTGGGTGTGAACACCTTCGTTGGGAGATATTATTTCTTCGTATCAGGTATAATCCTCTCCTACTCCTTTTGGTTCAGATCTGGTTCAGTTTATGGTTCAAGAATGATCCTTGAAAATATGATTTTCTAAATAGGGAATGCGATTCCCGGTTGAAAGGGAGAGAAAAATTTTTTAAATCCGCCCCCTTTATTTCGCAAGTTTTGGGCGTCCATACGATGAATCTCTCATCCCTTCAGTTGGGACAGTACAAGAATTCATCTGAGTGGGTAATCATAGTGACAGGATCAGCCCCTTTGTCGGACAAAGTGAATGACTGGGGATGCATTATCTCTGATGGAAACCAAAACTGTCGCCAATTGATTTCAACCGTTGAAATTTGTTTTGCAAAATATATTTATATAGAGATATACATATATATATTATGGTTTCAAAATGTTTGCAAAAGGTTTTAATTCCCGGGATCCATGTGAGTAGAGAGTGCAGCACTACACCTTGCAGCCGAGGGAGAGGTCCTCTCTTGTCGAGCAGTGTTTGATCATTATGGGCTGAGAGGTTAAGTGTAAGACCATTGAGGATTATACCTGATGGGCTAATCTTACATCTGCCCATAGTCTTTGGGCCTTCATAAGATGGCTGGACCCAATGACCATTTCGTGTAAATGTTGGGCACATTAAGAGCCCATAATGATGGACTCAGGGGTTCACTGTATTCAGCAGTGAATTCGGCCAGGCCTTGTGACAGAGGTTAGGTTGTACCCATGTGGCTAATGTGTATATCAATGATAGGGTCCCACGCCATACAAAGAGAGCCAAACTAGCCAGCATTAAAGAGGAAGTGAGCCTGAAAGCTTAATGGGCCTAAAAGCCCATTTCAAACTGGGTTAATTAAATTAATTAAATAGGGGTAGATCTGGGATTTGGATCAATAGATAAGATAAGGGATTATCCTTATCCACTTAAAGAGTCCATATCCAAATAAAAATCTGGATCAAACGCCATTGGTCAAGGGTTTGTTGGAACGTTGACACCAGACAAAGTTCCAGAGGCAGGAGGAAAAAAGGCAAAATCAAATTGTGTGATAATCAAATAGACAAGAAAAGGCAGGAGGAGAAAAGAAAGCCAAACCCCAAAAAATAACATTTGGGGTTTGCCAACTGATGGTAGGAATAAGCAAAATCAAATTGAAAGATTTCAAAAACTAAAAAAACAATGTTGATAGGTTCAAGCATTCCCTCGCTGAATAGAGAGAGAGAGTGAGAGAGAGAGCGGAGAGCGGTGGCAACCGAAGCCAAATCACAGTTGCTCCCTTCTATCCTCCCAACGATTACCGGAGCCAATGTTTCAATCAGTTCACTCAACGCCATTCGTCTTGACCAATTAGCTTCATCGTCGGTCGCTCAGCAGCATCAAATCACATCGAGTAGCGATCCAATGAGCGTCAGTCAACGTCAAGTCACTTCAAAAGGAATTTTATTGCTTATTGAGGGTAGATGGGGAAAAGAAGTCGTACATTGGATCAACGAAGAGGTCTTTACTGTTAGATTCCAAAGCTTGCAGCAGCTTCTCCTCAAGATGGGTGAATGAAGAGAGAGGGAAGAGAAACCAATGAAAGGGACACGTATTATCATTCAAATACAACATCTGTCAAAAAGAGAAGTCATTCCAAAGCACCCCAGTCGTTATAGTTAGATTCTCAGGTGGTGTAGGTGGTGTGCTTAGGAAAATGATGTAGGCCTAGATTAGCCAAAACTCTTATCTTGAGTGCTTTTAATTCTTATTACACAAGCACTTCGTACTATTGTTTTATGTTATTTCTGATTAGCATTTAAGTTTGAAAAGGAATTAGTTAGGGAGGAAACTCATAGGAGCATATCAAAGTGATTCATGGCAAGATTTCTCAATATCAAACGCTTATGTGGCATCTGTGTCAATTTATGTGCTAATTTTGTTAATCTCAATCATCTAGATAGTGGCAGACAAAGTGTTTAATGTAGTAGTAATTATGAAAATTTGTCTTTACAAGTCACTGTAGAGGTGACTCCTCCCTCAAATCAAGCATTACACTTGGTCGCCTTGAAAACGGGTGTATCGTATCGTATCTTTTGAAAAAGATACACTTCAAGTGCAGCTAGATCAGATTGAACTGAAAAGACATGGATAAAACGTGACAGGATTCCCTGCAAGCAAAAACTTATAGAAAACATGTGAATAATTCGTAAGCTTTTAATTTGAAGCATAGTAGAGTCTAGGGAGACCAAATATGCCCCAAACTCCAAGAGCCATAGAGAGTAAAAATAAAATGCGTGGATCTAGTATTTGTAAGTACAAATATTAGCGGCAACTTTACAAAATTTCATTACTCATCGGTTACCAAGAAAGTGCAACCAACAAAACATAGAAACAACACAAGGACTAAGGAATACTAATATCTAATGCAACATTCAGACTTCAGCATATCGAAGGTGATTATAAAATAATAAACTCGCAATATGCACACGGAAAGACAAGTTTCCAAGCTGTGCCCACGTTAAAATGTTATAATGACAAAGATGAAATGCAGATTAAATCAAGTCCACATCCTCATCCTGTTGTTCTAGAATGATGGTTGCAAGAGCAAGCCTATAGGCTGAAGATCTCAAATTCCTAACCAGCACATAGATCTCCAATCTCTTTCTCTTCTTTGGAATCTCATTCCACTGCTCCTCTCTCAGACGAGCAAGCAGTGTAGCCTCGCAGAAAGCTTGTGCTACCGGTTTTTTACTGCACATGAACCACCAACATCATAACCAATAAAGTAACTTTGCCAGCAAAGAAAGAACAATGGAATAAATAACAATTTCTGTAACTTAGCATGAACAAATGAAAATATCTACAAACCTTCCACGAACAAATCCCGTTGTGACAAAACCAATAGGCCACCTGTGAGATTCTCTAGCTACAGGGTCTTCTGGAATCTCAAGCTCCCAATTGCTAGATGCTTGCTGCTTGAAGTATGATCCTATTAAAGATTGAGGAATTTGTAGTCCTCCATCCCTGTCTGATCTGAATTGTTCCGACAGTCAATATTAGCTGGTGGACGTGATACAAATACTTGCAAAATGTTGCGTCATATTTTTTACTTAAATGCAACCTTAGTATTAAGACAAAAGAAATGGAAGGACAAACCCTCTGTCCCTCCCTCCCTTACAAGTAAAAAGAAAGGAGCAAAATAATTAAACCCAAACTTAATCCCAACTATTTGAGTTTAACCAAGAGCCATATCTCCTGTCAAATTCTAAGTGCTTAGATCATCTCTGAGCACAAGTAAAAAAGGTGAACTAGAAGATCCAATCCCCCTATAGAAAAGAGGACTTGCCATACATCGTTTCCCAATTGATCCCCTTACAAAACCCTCAACCTTTGCATTCAGCGAGGGAAATCAAAACCAGGACAGCATGGGAGGCCCTGCCCATCAAGCCTAAAAACTTTTTGGTCATAGGCCAAAGTCCAAGCATTGAGGCCTTTATTGGGGTGGGGGTGTTATGGGCATAGAATGAAAATAAAAAAAATAAAAAAAGTCTAGGCAGTACAAAAACCTATAAGGTAAAGTAAAGTTGGGATAATTAACAGACCTGTCTGTCCACATAGATAGATCACTAGGATTAGGTGCACAAACAACAGCACCCTCCTCAAAGACACCTTCTTTATAGGCATAGAGAAGGACTCTGAGAAAGCATAGTTTCTGAGCAAGAGGTATTTCAATGGCAACTTTTGGATTCGGCAGGTGGTTGACTTCATTCTTCATCAATCTAGAGAACGTTCTTTTGTTCTTTGGAGCACCCGGAAATAAAAGCAAATCATCACCATGGATTTCGCTCAAGTAGTTAGTCAATATATTGGATGTCCTGGCTACAAATCCTTGAAAAGGAGAGATACCTGACTCAAGTAGTGTTGATCTACAATTTTTGTATCCTGAATTTTCTAATGAACTGTACAGGTATAGTTCTCCCTTACAAGCTCTCCCTTTGATAGTATCTCCCACTGTGGTGGATCTTTCCTCCAAAGTGAACCTGATACAGTTCCATGGAGGTGGTATCGGAACTTTCAAAGGTCTCACAGGAAAAGGACGAAGTTCCACCTTTTTATCAAAGGACGCTGCCTCAGTGGCCATGAAACATGAATATGCGTTGCAATCAGGAAAATCAAAAGGAAAAGATGGAAACCCAACCTGCAGTAAGAACATCCATTATTCACAGTATTTGAGAACCCAATACTTATAAGCTGAATCATTTTCAAAAAAAAAAAATACTTATAAGCTGAATGTACCTACAGCACAAGAGATCCAGTGTTTCTCCCTCAGGCCAATTGCATGAGCCCCATGGGACACAAGAGGAACCCAAAAGGCCTTCACCCAACTTAATGGGAGGATGATGGACCACCTGTAAGGAGGCAAGGCATTAATAGTCATATTTTGAAGTATTCATTTGCAAAAAAGTTTCCTTCAAATTCTAAAAGTCAAAAAGAGGTTATATATAATTGATGAAGTGCAAGCTACTAGTGGCAACATGCCTAAAGTTCAAGATGCAGTGGAAAGAAGGAAAGATATGAAAGCCACTTAGTTTCTGTTCAGCAGAAAACAACAGAAGGAGAAAAGTAATCAAACAGATTATATAACACTATCAGATTCTGGAACTCATAAAGTAGACATTCAAAACAACCACATTATTTCACCTTTCAATTTACAAAATGTGAAATGCACTTCATTTAATAACTTTGAAACAGTAAACATGAACTGAAACATGTACATGCACCAAACAGAAATTTGACTTGCAATAAGAGAAATTATATACAATAATATGAGTTTACAGATGAAAATTCAAAACAACCACATTATTTCACCTTTCAATTTACAAAATGTGAAATGCACTTCATTTAATRACTTTGAAACAGTAAACATGAACTGAAACATGTACATGCACCAAACAGAAATTTGACTTGCAATAAGAGAAATTATATACAATAATATGAGTTTACAGATGAAAATTCAAAACAACCACATTATTTCACCTTTCAATTTACAAAATGTGAAATGCACTTCATTTAATRACTTTGAAACAGTAAACATGAACTGAAACATGTACATGCACCAAACAGAAATTTGACTTGCAATAAGAGAAATTATATACAATAATATGAGTTTACAGATGAAAAGGTGCTCTACAGATGTTAAATAAAGAGAAAAGAACAACTAAAAACTTTGACAAGCAAATCAAAGTGGAACTGTGGAAGAAGGAGCTCCTTGAAGCTATGTGGATGAAAGTTTGTTTTTAGATAACATATACATATACTAGAATGAATTAACATGGCAGATATACAAAGCTTCATATAAAGCAAAAACATTATTTAGCAACCTGTATCTTAAGCTTCTGATAAATCCCAGCAAGAAGAAATAAAATGTGAAGGGAAGAAATGCACTTACCCTGCAAAAGAACCTCTTTGGTCGTTATCTTTTAAAAGTAAAATGGGGCAAGATCTGGAAGATTGTTCCTTGACTTTATTAGTCAATATCTCTGATTGTGATTTATCAAGGTAAAGAAACGCTAAATGCTGCTGATGTTTTTCCATGCAAAGAATACTCTCCTCCAATGGAGGATTAATACCTTTGCAAGTATCCCATAAACCATTGCTGTCAGAAAAGAAAACACTTTTTTCTTTTATTTTCAACCATCCCGGATACAAAAATTTATCGTCATAGAGCCTGCTGGTCATAGGAGCTGCAGTTTGTTTAGATTCATCTTCTACAAGATCACATTGCAAACCAGCAGAAGGCACTTGAACATGCTCGGTCCTTTTTTCAGGCAAATTACGAGGATCAAGAACTGTCAACGATAGAATTGCACGAGAAGGAAGATATTCATCATGCTCAAGGATGAAAGACTTTTGAAGCAAAGAGTTGTCTGTTGCCTCCAGAGTTGAAAATTTATCCAACTGAAAAGAATTTTCTGGCACGCTGCAAAAAAAAAAATCAGAATTAATAACCGCACTTGGCTATTAAGCTTAGCACTAAAGGAAATGGATTCTACTTTTGGATAACATAACTCACCCTGATGTAGGACTTAATATCTTCTGAAGAATCTGAATTCCTTTCAATCCCAATACCTCTAGTCTTGCTAGTTCACCTTCACGTGTAACACAATTGACAAAGTTACCACTCCCGTGTATCTGAAATATAAAAACAGAAGTAACAAGATAACTAAAGTTAGACAAACATATAACTAAGAAAATCTTTTTCTTTTTTTGAGAATTCAATTTATGTAGACTAAATTTATTATAATTTGGCATTAAACTTAAGATGCTTTCACTTCTATAACTATAAAAGATGCCCTCTAAAAGTGGAGAACTAGCAAAAGTTCACTTAGGGTCGGTTTTGTTCACCAGAATAGGTGCCTAGGATCAGAATCAAAAAGCCCCATCCCGATTCAAGCCATTTGTTTAGTTGGAATGGGATTCCGATTCCCATTCTTGGCAAAATGTGATTCCCACATATGGGAGAATGGCCATTCCAAGCCCCCCCCCCCTTCCCCGGAATGGTATTGTCATTCCAAAGATTCTCAAAAAGTAAAGAACTCCCAACAAAAGAGCACCCCAAATCACAAAATTTATAAAATATTAGTAAAATAATAAAGTACTAATAAAACGTTATTAAAGTATAATAAGATAATAACATTTGTTCAGAGAACCGGACTGGGATAAAACCGGAGAAGGGAGAGGTTCACAGGTCAGAGGTTCAACCATGGTTGAATCATGACGATGTGACATATATGTATATATATACTACGGTTATATAAATACTATATATAATATATTTTATAACTTTTAATATACTTAAATATGGAGGATGGATGACAAATTCTTAATTTTTAAAGAAAATAACCAAGGTTCAAGTCTCTTAATTTACATTTTCTTTAAAATACGTGTGTAATAAAGTAGTATATACAATAATCATCAAAAAACACAAGTAAAGAGGTGGACTAGTGATAATTAAGCAATATATGAAAATACGAGGTCATGGGTTCAAATCTTGTCAAGCACATTTTAAAATTTCAAGTATTTAATGGCCAAGGTGGTTTGATGAAACTGGCACCAGTTCACCGATTTTCTGGTTAAGCCAACCTATCAACCAGTTTTCACCAGGTTTTTAACAACATGGTTATTGGGTTATGACCAAACCAGCTAGGGCCCTAGGTCACGGTCTGACCGGCCAGTCCAATCCGGTTTTCTAAACACTAGATTATAACAATAAAATAATAAATTACTAATAAACTATTAACAAAATATTAGTAAAATAGTAATAAAATAATAGTACAAGAATAAAATATAAATAAATTAATAATCAAATACAAATATATTAATTATTAATAATAAAATTATATAATAATAATACAATATTAATAATAATTAATAAAATATTAATATTTACATGATAAAATAACAAAAAATAAAAATAGTAGTTAATATTTATAAATTTATAAATTACTATGATATAAACACAAAAATAATAATAAACTAATCAAAAAAACTAAAAAAATTTAGTTGAATTTGATTTGAACTCTAAATGAACCAACAACAAGGATTGGAATCCAACTTCGATTCCCATCTGAACCAAACAAGCGTAGGGAATAGGCAATTTCAATTCTGATTCCAAGGGGGATATCAACTCTGATTCCATTTCTGATCCTGACCATGAACCAAACAGACCCTTAATATTGTCTCAAACACTTACCATTCATTCAGGGGAGGGGGGATAGAGGGAGAGAGAGAATTTAATAGGATATACCTCTTTTTGGCATGCTAATTTCAGAGCATCATATCCTTCATCAAGAGCTGCAGCATGTATCCATACCCATAGCTGGCGGAATGGAGACTCCGATATAGTGATCTGAGATTGATCAAGTCCATTGCCTGTAGGCTCCTTATTTTCAACACTAATTTTTTTCCCACTCCAGGGCCGCCACATATAAGTTACTGGAGCAATTGGTTGACAAGGATGTGCTCCAGCATGATGAAGCTGCAAATAACATGAGATTATGATCTAGATTTTTAACCAATCCAAAATAAAGCTAGATTATGTCATTGTAGCTGCCAAAAAAGTAGCATTGTCTTTAAAGGTACCTACCATAGCTTTTCCATAACTAACTCCAGAAAGCAAAGAAAGGTACATATCTTCTTCTATTAGAACTGATGGTGCTGGTACTAGAACCATTCTTAAAATTGACAATAAAGAGTCCTGGAAACATAAACAGTAGATAATATTTTCAGGTTACAAAATATAAACCAATAAAACAAAAACAGCAAGACAGCACTATTATTTATGGCTTAAGGACTCTGTCAGTGAAGTTGCTTTGCTAGTGTATCATTTGACAAGGAGCCACTTTTATGCCAAGAGGAACAGCCGAACAGGGTGTAAACCCAATTTGCAAGTTATAAAGATAAAAGGGAATGCCTGCCTCTGGACCCTCCAACTGGACGGCACAATAGTAGCTTGCGTCATGCACAAGAGCCCCATTGTTTAACCACTTCAAGACAGCCCTTGATCCTCTTCCCCTACATCACATTCATAGGGAGCATAGTGAGATCATAATACCAATTTTGCCAACTGAAAAGAGAGGGGGATATAGACATTAGAGACATGGTCACAAGACCAAAAGAATGACAATGGAAAATTTAACTCAAGTGATCATTAGAAGATAACAACTCAAAGCATATAATCCAGCATATTTAAACTCATGAACTTTATAGGCTCTAGGTGAAAATGGAAATTTTTCAGTTTTTTTAACAAATAGTGCAAGTGCATTGATCATGTTATTACTACATGGATTTGAACCCAAATGCAAAGAACTATTAAAGACCAATGATGACATAGAAAGGTTTTATTTGTTCAATTATTTATTTATTGAGCTTTGTCCTGCTTAACAATCTACAGTACAAATATATATTACCTGCCTTGCAATCCCAAAGGAAGATGAAACCCCCAAATTTTTGTCATGGAAAACCGCTTTGCATGCCAAAGGTGTGATCTAAGCCTTTTTGTCCCATCTCTAGAAGAACAAAAGCTACTCTCAGGATTCTTCCTAAGTTCAATTCTCCGACGAATTCGACGAGGGATCTTCTTTGGATCTTTCTCAGGAACAGAAGCTCCACCTTTATCAATTTGTCCCAATTTCCTTCTCTTTTTTGATCTTCTCTTCCCAACCCGATTATCATGACCAGTTGTTCTCCTCCTCTTGTTACGTTGAGACCTGAAATCATTGTTTAACCGATTTGAGATAATTGAGTGCAAAACTTCAATTTCAGAAGCTCGGGACTCTGCAAACTTCTGCACATCAAGGGTTCGAGGAGGTGGAGCTACAGACACTCGAAAACGTTTGCTTCGCTCAGCAGCCATTGGAGGATGATAGGATAAAAGTCTACTAATATCTGGATAATTCAAACTTATATGTAACCCAAGACTGCAAACTGCAAAAAGTAACTTATCACATAAGTAACCTATATCAGCAAAATGATAGTTTGTTTTGGCCTACTTACCTAAGCAGAAAAGTCAAGAAGTATGTCTGATTACCAATTATTGAACAGTCATTTTTCCAACTCTTTACCAATAATAATATATAACATACCATTATAGAGCAACAAAATGATTGACAGAGAAAGTTTTAATTCTTGAGAAAAAAAGATACCCAAATTGGAAACAAAATAAACAAGAATTTTATGTTTATAAACCTGGTGTTTATCAAGTTTCTTGAATGAAGGTTCAGTCTATTTTGGTTAATAAAGAAGTCCCTCTAAAGCCTTTGATGCTAATTCTTGCTTAGTGCAGTAGCTTCTTCTTTATTTGGTTGATGCATTTTTTTCTGGTCAGGGCCACCAAAAAGAAGTGTGCCTTCTGAAAAGGAACAAAAAAAGTTGAATTCCTGAATATGAAAGTCTGTTTTCAATCATAGTTTCTTTGATAAACTTTTATCATTTACAGTAGCAAATTTCTACCATATTCAGCCACTGTTTTGTGGTTGAACTGATTCACTATACAAAAATGAGAAATTACTTTTGTATGCTTACTTTCTCCTTCGAATAGCTATTTCTGTATCCAGACAGTTGGGACCAACATTGCTTAGTTTGTAGCAAAATCTTGGGCTGACAATCATGAGAACAGGGGTTCAAGTCCGTGAGCTGCGCCTTTATGTAAAAGAAATTGCTAATGGAGGTTCAAGAACCCAGACAGCTGGGACCAACATTGGGTAATGACCTTTTTCAGGTCATTGTAGATTATTAATTTTTGTTTATAAACTCCAACCTCATTGTAGCTATTAATTCTGATGGAGTTACTCTACCTTGGTGTGATCGTTGGAAAATGGCTCACTTGGACTGGATTGGAGTCGCCACCCTTTAGTTGAAAGAAGTTGAGGTGATGGGACCTCTAGAAACTAAGTTTAAAATCATTTTTGCTTGATAGTGACTCCAAACACAAGGCACCGGCTGAACCAATCCAGGTAAGACTCATATGAGAGAGGGAAGAGGTTAGGCACCCCTCTCCTGTGTCTGATAGGTGGGACCCACAAGGGTGATTCCAAGGAAAGCACAAGAACAACTACATAATTTAATCAACAAAGAAAATAATGATAGAAATGAACATAAGACAATAGCGAGAAATCAAGTCAAGAACAACTGAACACAAGAAAAAAAAAACTTTTTTTATTTTTTATTATTTATTTATTTATTCTATTTTTTTGTTTGTTTCATCACATTCTGTTACCACCATTATTAATCTTTTTTTATTCATTTTATTTATTTATTTTATATTTTTTTGTTTCTTCCTCCCCCTTATACACTTTTTACTAGTTATTATTATCTTTTATGAATGTATTATTATTATTACATTTTTTATTATATTTTTCTATTATTTGTATAAATATATAATTATATATATATATATATTATTTCTTTATTGTTCTATAACTTTTATCCATATATACATGCATTTTGGACACTTTATTCAACCCAAGAAAAGCAACCATTAGGGCTAAAAGTGAAATCCCCATTTCCTTGAGATTGTCTCATGTCTCAGCCACAACAGTAAGGAATTTTTTTTTTTTGATCAATAACTGGAATTCATTAGATTAAAAGAATTTAGTTACAGCGCTCCAAAGAGAGATAAACAGGCTTAACTCTCTCCAGGAAGATAACAAAAAGGAAAAATTTACAGAACTGCCCAAAACATTTGATCCCTTCCCACCCCCTGCTTTGCCAAAGCATCAGCAAATGCATTTGCTGTTCTCTTGACCCACTGAAACTTGATTTCCAGTCCTCTAGTTAGCCACTTAATCTCCCTCCTCTCATTAACATATTTCCAAAGTCCACTACCTTCTTGTAACCAATTTAAGACCAGCTTTGAGTCCCCTTCAACGACTAACTTTTGTATATTCAGTTCCTTAGACTTCCTTATACCCTCTAGTACTGCATAGACCTTAGCTTTGAGAGAGTCTCCAAACCCAATGGAACCTGAATACAAAGTGAGCACCTTCCCACCCTCATCTCTGAAAACCCCTCCTACACCTGATGGACGTGGATTTCCTTCACTACTTCCATCGAAGTTTAGTTTTATAAGTCCACTTCCTGGTGGTGACCACACAAGACAAACTAAAGAGTGAGTAGGAGCAGAATTTGCCACCTCCAACCAGCTATTCAGCAACATATCCGTAGAAATATCAACAAACAAGTCCAAAGGTTTCAGCTAACGTACCACCCTCACTGTTACTACTTCAACAAGGCATTCTTTACTTCTTTCAATTTCAGAGAAAATTCTAGTGTTCCTTTCCTCCCAAAGAGTCCAACAAATAGCAGCCCTCACACATCTCCGCATTATCCTTCCCCTTTTGTTTGGCCAACCAAAGAATGAGGGGCTAAACAAACTTTGAATGTTTGGCAATGGGGTTCACCTGCAACCAAATATTGTGCTATATTTTTTATTATATTTCTTATTATATATTTTTTATTTGTTTTATTTATTCTCTCTTTTTTAGAGATAGCCTAATTATCCTAAAAAAGAAGTCTAATGTCTCTTAGAAGGGAAACACCACAATTAAGAGTTAAATGAACTAGACGAATTGAGAATAACCTAGTTGTTTGGGAGTCGCAAATTCCCATAAACAGATCTGGGACCCAATGGTTTGAGCATAATCAGCCGTTTTAAGATTTTAACGTCAAACTCAATTGAGATGCCCATATAGCAATTGAAATGTACAATAGATTCAACGGAACCGTCTATCCAACTCAAACTAAATATCCAACAAAAACTGTGACAATGGAAAATGAACAAAGCACATGAAGAAAATGAAGAACAAACTAGCTAATTCAGCTACCAATAGTTAAAAATCAAGGAGGCAAACTTTGTATAAAATCCTGAAATAGCCTAATGGAATTGAAACAAAGCTGCGACTATCCAACAAACTTGGATCAAACCCTTCATGGAAATTATCATAAAGTTCAACACCTTCAAGCAAGAATAAGATCGATTAGTGTGAGTGTTGGAAAACCGCTGACTTGGGCTGACTTGGAGTCACCACACATCATTTGAAGCAAGTGGAGGTGATGCGACCTCCGGAAATTGTATCAAAAATCATTTTGCTTGATAGTGACTCCAAACCCAAGGCACCAGCTAAATCGATCTAGGAAAGACTCGGATGGGAGAGGGAAGGGATTAGGCACCCCTCTCCCGTTTCCAATAGGTGGGGGCGCACATTGGATCCCAAAACATAAGCAAGCAACAAGAATTATCTAAACAAACAAGAGCAGAACTTATAAGTCAACATTAGATGGAAACTGTGAAATAACACAAAACAAGATAAAGACAGTTAACAACTAAAAAAGGATTAACATAAAAATTAACCATGACATAACGAGTCAATTCAATCAAGAACTACATCCAGATATGAGGATTGTGTAATAACTTAAATAAAGAACACAAATGATTTAGTAGAGAAAATAAAATGAAATAAAAGCTGAAGTTAGGATTACCTACTCTCAAGTAACACAAAATGACACATCAAATACAAGCAACCCAACAGAAAATTCATTATATTCCAACATCTACATGATTCAATAGATGAGTCAAAGTAATGATCAACCCTATTAACTAAATCCCTGCTCATTTATAAAAAACAAAGCATAACTCACCAAACCTGTAACTAAACTAAGCGAAGACTACCTATAGCCTTTTGATTCCAAGAAATTATAAGAGGAGAAATATACAATGGATAAATAAGCTTCAGCCTATTGACAATCAAAAGCAGCAACTCAAGGGAAGCCACCTCTACTGCACCTAAGGCTCAGTTTGGAAGGAGTACAAATACAAATATGTAGAGTGCAAAACCTTGTATTTTGTATTACTTTATATGTATTTGCACTCTACATATTTGTATTTGTAGATGAGAACAAAACCGAAACAAAAACCCTCATAGTGGAACGTTTATTCTTGCCCTTCTATGATAATTAAATTTTCGAAATATGATATTGCGATATTGACAGGGTAGTTTCTCAAAGCTTCATTAACATACCGATTCAAATTATCAAGAGCTGGAATTAACCATTAGGCATTATTGATCTAAAGAAAAAAAAAAAAAAAAAAAAAAAAAAAAAAAAAACACAAAACTCAAATTGCAAAATACATGGTCTGTCATAATCCAAAGACTTACATTCTGTGAGATGACAAAATGAGAGTGGTAGATGGTTAGAGTTGCAGAAAGTGCATGAAAACAACAAAAAAAATGCAAAAATTATGCAGAAAAACACCAGAAAATTGCAGAAAATGCAGAAAAATACTAGAAATTACAGAAAATGCAGAAAACTACCAGAAATTTGCAGAAAATGCAAAAAAAAATGCATAACTTTTGCATGTGTTGGTTTGTGGTTCAACTGAATAGAGCAAGTGTTTTTGGGGCATGTGTCTAACTGTTATTGGAAAAGTGTGATTGAAAATAATAGTTCTCGTTGAAGACAGATGTGTAGACATCTTATGAATGAAGTAACAGATCTGTAGTGGTTGGGTGGACCTACTACTAGAAGGTTAAAGGCAAATGCATGGATCTTTGAGTCTCTCACCACTAAACACCTTGTCTTTTAACTGCTAAAATTCATTGTATTTGTGTAATTTCTGGTTGTTGATTTCCATAGTGGGGGCCTAAGTTGGATTATCTTTTATGCGTCTGAAAGCAAGTCTTTCCATTTCTAGACTACTGACTACCCTACACATCTGAAAGCAAGGAAAAGGAACCTCATTAGAAAATGATTTCCATAGTGGGGCCTGAGTTGGATTATCTTTTATGCATCTGAAAGCAAATCTTTCCATTTCTAGACTACTGACTACCCTACACATATGAAAGCAAGGAAAAGGAACCTCATTAGAAAAAGAAACCTGAAACAGCCACCAAAGCAACCAAACACAAACACAGCTATAACTACAAGACAGAAAATAACAAGCTAACAAAGAGAAAACTAGATTGCTGACTACCCTACAAACTACAGAAACTATCACAAACTAAATAATACCACAAACACCAGAGTTCCAAGTCTGCAAATCATCAGAAAGAAAAGGCAAAATCTAATCAGGAGAGCTATAAACAAAAAACCCAGAACCAGAAAGGCCTTGCTTTGCTGCATTTTTCAGGTGAATTTAGTGTAATATTACTTGTATACCAGGTCTCCAAAGTCAGTTCTATATTTTATATGTAAGTCGAGCTCTTAAATGCTAAAGGAAAGACCCAATTGCTTGGCAAAGACAACAATGGACGCCAAGTAGAAAGACATTCCTTATAATGTCTGTACCCAGAAGCCAACCTAAATATTCATTGGGTCCATGATACAAGCAGACACCTTATCTTCTTTCAATGATGATATACTACTGCAGATCCCCTCCCTGCACCTCTCTTCCCAAGGCACATGTAGGGATGTCAAATTGGTTGGGTTCGGTACGGTTTTGGCTCGACCCCAAATCCAACCCATTAGTACACATGACTAGAAATATAGCTACTTTATTGTATATAGTCTAAAAATAAGAAAAAAAGAGGAAAGAATCACTCACCCAAGTTCCTTTCTAATCAGCATTCAAGAAACCATGGTGATGACTCTGATTTGTAAGCAGATATGTTGGAGACATATTTAAAAATATTTTTGAGCCTAGCCGTCAACCATTAGTACACACATAGCTAGACAAAGAGCTTTTGTCATCTAAATTTCTTCTCTTTTTTATCTGGGTTAGCTATTTTATCATGCAAAGGCAGTGGTGGTGGTGTTGCTACTATTAGTCTGATGCATTCTTGCTTCATTGTGTGGTTTAAACCAAACCAAATAGTTGTGGGATGAGGGTTTGTTGAAGAAACCTCATCTGCTTTATAATTTTCAACATCTACCTTGATAAATCAGACTGTGTTTTTGATTTTGCAGATTAAAAATGGTCATAACTTTGTTCCATATTGGCCAGCAGAACTTTATACAGTTGTTCCAATGAAGTGTTTTCTATTCACACCCCTCTAGTTAGACTATCTGACAATTGTCAATCAATTTTGATACCCACCTGAATATGTAATTCAACCTAGTTGCCAAAACTCTTATGAAGTGTGTACGATGCATGGGTCTTCTTCTTGGTAAGCATCTACCTTATGGAATCACCTCCATGATTTCTGCTCTAACACAGTTTCTATCACCTATTAGGCCTGAAACATAACACCTTAATGACCTCTCCAATCTCACCTCAAAGCCCCCTCCCCCCATTTGGAGCAGCCATCAAAGTCCATGATTCATGCACTCTCAGTAATTTGGATTTGGGATCAAACTGGTGTTAACTCCTTTTATTTCTTTTTGAATTGAGAAATTTCTAATCATTGACATACTTTGTTCCCATCAACTACATTATTTCATACCTATGTTGAACTCATGTATTTCCATTTGTGTTTAGGACTATATGAACCAGATAAGGTTGCCTCAACAAAACCTCATCCCCCTTTGTGTTTTCATGGGTTTTCATTTAAGCACCTTGGCTGATTTACATTACAGAGAAAGGGTAAATGCCCTTTTCCCTATGTGTAATTATCATTTTTTATGTTAAATTTGATACAGATTTCTTTCCAAATTTAAATGTTTTTGAGGCTAGCTTTTCTTTCATTAAACCAAATCTTGGGTTTAGAAAGCTCATTTTCTTGTGGGGGTCTCCTTTCATATTAGAGTCCATCCCTCTCACTCTGCCTTGATGATTGTTGTGCCATTTCGAAATTGATTTTGTCCCCTACAAACATCCAAGAAATAAAGTTGTTAGTCTCATTATTTTCTTGTACTGTTAGTTCAGCAAAGATGATTAAAGGTATCACATGTTAGTGATGAATTTTGTTACTTTTCGTCTGTGTAGGGGTTTCATTTTACCTTACCAATTACCCAGCATCAATGAATATATCTTGTGAGATCATCATGAAAAGGAATGGAGGAGACAGAGACTCAGAGAAGCTCTTTTCACCATAAGCTTGCATGAATTACCAAAAGATCAATCAACATTTACAAATAGATTTCAACAAATTTGGTGGTTAATAAAAGAACAAATAGATTGGTCTATGACAAACCATTAGCTTGCAGATAGATGGGTCTGACAAGCTAGCTGGTTGCAATCAGATAATCTTCAGGCCGCACAGCTAAATGTAGCATTTAAGTTTTGTTTTAGAGAAGAAAAAAAACACAGAAATTCAAAACAGAGAGGGAAAAGAACAAACTAAAAAAAGGGAATACTTGAAGACATAAAAGAAGTTATTAGTACTAGGCCTGCTGGTCATCTAAATATGCAGAACCACATGTGGCAAATTCACACAGACGAAACCCCAACATGTAAGAACTGAAAAACTCACACAGATGAAACCCCATCAAGTAATGTACATCAGTTCTAGCACTTAATTTTAACTAGTCCCTGTAATCAGGAAGTTTATCTACCTGTAATTACTACAAATGCAACTTTGCAAATCTCAAGATGTTACTATTATGTCAAAGTATGAATGGCTAAGTTTTTAGTGAGCAGAAACAATACAAAAAAGCCACGCTACATAAACAAAAACAATGGCAACCGTGAAGTTAACACACACCTCAGAATGGAGATCTGGAACAGATAATGGTTGATTCAAAAGAGAGAATGAATAGATCAAACACCAAACGTTTGAGGCGACGGAGAGGCGGAGCGATGTCTAACCTTCACAAGAACAGAGGAGGTGAACTATAAGAGTTTGAGAACGGAGGATAATGGCGGAGAAACCGTCGAACTCTACAGAAATTTCACTGAGAGCTTGAGAAAGTCATAAAATGGTAGAGAATGGTGGAGAAACCTTCGACCCTGAGAATGGTGAAGAATGGCAGGAAACCATCAACCCTTACTCAGAAACCTTCGCCTTAACAAACTTTCGAACCCTGAACAAGTGAACAAACTTTTGAACCCTTAACAGAAACCCTCGACTCAACCCATCCACACCCTAACTCGACCCAACCCATCCCGACCCTAGTGAGTACCTTCCACCCAACAAACTTTTAGTATTCCGTGCTATTCACTATTAATAACTTTAGGGGTGAGCAAAAAAACGAAAAACCAAATCAACCGAACAAGTCGATTTGATTTCGGTTTAGTGTTTTTAAAAAATCAAAGGTATCGGTTCAATTTCGATTAACCAATATAAAAAAACTGATGGTTAACTGAATCGGCCGGCATACTTATATTTTTATATATTTTATATATATTTATGTATATTATATATTTTTTATATATTATAAATTAATAAATAAGTATTATATATAAATATATATTTATAATATATTATTTATTATTTATTATTTAAAATATAATATTTTATATATATTTTTATTTTTTTTATTATATATTTATAATATATATTGTAAAAACTAAAAAACCAAAAAACTGACAAACAGAATCGATCAACTAGTTAATTGATTGGTTTTGGTTCAGTTCCGGTTACCAGTTTTCCAAAAACCAATACTATCGATTCGGTTCAAAAAAAATGCCCCACAGTTCGATTAATCGAACCGTGAGCACCCCTAAATAACTTTCTCTTGACCCCTTTTTCCCCAAAGTGTTGGTTGTGGGATTTGATTCCATGTCAACACTAGAACAAACCAGTTAACACACCAACGAACCAATCCTCGGTTTCACTCAACCCATATTGACCCTCTAATAGAATAAGTGGGTATGGATGAGTATGGGTGGGTTCCAACGTGGATGGGTTGGAAGGATCAAAAGGGTTGGGGTCAAGATTGCCAGTCCTAAGGGTGGATTTCGGATATTGACACAATGGTCTTGTATATACGAGCGAATAAGATTGGTAGAGAGACAGAGTTCTTAAATGAGAAATTGGGTGGTGTGTGGTATAGTGTGGTGTGATCTACACTACATCACACCCCAATAGGATAGTTGTTGTGCATTGTGGACAAAAATGTGTGGACTAATCTACACCACACCTCCATGGGTGTTCTACAAGGTGTGGCACATTTTAGTCCATATTTGATTCCATAAATCTCAACTAAACATTTGAGATTATCTATGTCATTAATCATTAAAAAATAATATTTTTATTTTTTTATTAATACATACAATAGAAAAAATATTAATAAAGTATAAAGAATTTTAATAATTAATAAAAATAATATTAATGATAATTATTAATATTAATAATATTTAATAACAAATAATGATATTAATATGAACTAAAAATGAGTAATATTAATAACTAAAAAATAATTATTAATATTAATAAAAATAATATTCAAAACTTAATAAACCAACAAATAGATTGCATTATATTACTCAAAAATGAGTAAGAATTTTCTCCTCTTGAGGAACCCATGCACTTACATGGGTATCGTCAATTGCACCAATTCAATCCCATTTGTACACACATGGTTAAAACATGAAAAATACAACAAATATGTAAACTTGTTATGGGATGCCATTAAAATTATCTGAAACCATGGATAATATTTTTCGGAATGCCTGATGTGAGGATGCACCTCTTTAAATGAGGGTGGACAGATCAATTCTTTCCCAAGTTTAAATATTGCTTTGCAAGTTCTCCTAAAGTGAATACTAATGGTGCTCTTAGAATGTTGGAACCTACTGACCATAATACAATATCGTTCATTATGGCCAACTGTTAAGAGAAAAAATTGCCAAAGATTCTTTAACTGTGATATTTTGGGAGTTTTCCAAAAGGCCTCGTTCTCTTAACATATTTGCAAAATTCTTAAAAACATGCATCTCCATCCTAAAATTATCATATACTTTGTCAAAGTGTTTTAGGTCATCTAAACATTTAAGGACAAAAGCATGACTACTCATATTTGATGTACAATAAGGTTGTTTAGTGAAATATGTATTGTAGTATTTCATCATTTTATTCAAAAGGATGAATTCAATAAATTCATTATCATATTCATCTCATTCATAAAAAAGAAGTGTATTTACTATACTTGAGTTATCCATTAATATACTATTGATAAGACATAACATTCAAGCACCAATATTCAATATATACAAATAAAACATAATAAATTAGACACCAAAATTCACTATAATCCCTAGCTAAATTTATCACAAAATTATAATCAATGTTCATAAAAGTTCATCACCAAAGTGAAAATCACATTCATCATAATACTTTAACTAAACATATAAACAGAAAAGATAACTTGTTCAAGCAAAAAAAAGTCTAAATAGTATAACCCTGTAATTCATCAAATGTCAAGAATACTCCAATATTCATTCTTGAAGGCTTGATTTGCCTTCAAGACATGCCCAACATTGATTAGTCCCATCATCAAGAATTCATTTACAACTTCCATACATTTATAGATTGGGTTCTCCTTACTTTGTTCTTCCATTTCTTTATCCTTTCTAATTTGCCTCTCCATCTGAAACTTTAATCATGTTCATCTTACATTTGGACATTTCAAACCATATCTCCATAGCATGCATAAAATCACTTCATTGCCTGGTCATCTTCCCTTTCTTAAGAGATGATGGTAGAGAACCCCTTCTTGTTAATCCATCTATAAGTGGCAAAATCTCTATGTCAGTGTCAACATGTGGGGTGTCTGGAGTGGAGGCATAAGGTGTTTGTATTCATTGGAAGAGTTGTCACCAATCAAATCTTGTGTCAACGGGATTTGATATTTTTTTTCATCTAAATGGGTCTCTCCATTACCCATGGAGTTGTAACTGGTTGCACTAATCCCTAAATAAATAATCTCCAACTCCTCATAGTATGGGCAACCCTTTTTCCTCATATGTTTAGCACACTTATACTCTGCATGAAGTATATTTGGTGTTAGCATCCTAATAATTTGAAATCTATAAAAATAGTTATATATATATATATATATGTTCATAACATTCTTACCAAAATAAGATTGTCTCATACACTCTCACTAGCGCTTGGTTTCTTTGTGATTGGATTTATGGTGACTCCTTATTCTAAATTGATTGCTTTGTTATTGACAAAACGGATACTTGGTTTTGATTGATTAAAATATTAGTTTCACAAATATATTCGGTTTTCTCACAAAAGTAAAAAAGAGGATATTTGGTTTCACAAATATACACTGAATGTGTTCAAATATGAGTTTTTGGTTTTCTTTGAAACCAACGCACATACAATTTTAATATATCTAAGTTTTTCCTTGTCTCATTAGTGCTTGGTATTTGATTGATTAAAATAATTTCTTTTTGGGAATCATGTTGTTTATTTTAAGCTTCACCTTTTTGTTTAGTTTGAAGATAAAATTAATTAAAGACAAACATTATTTGTTTGCTAATTTGGTTATACTTAAATGGTGTGTGATTTTTTTACCTATTCGGTGTAGTTATCCAAGTTTGAAAATTCTGACCTCACATTTTGTTTGTGAAATTGATTAAGACCTATTCGCATATTTAACTTGCTTGTATGATATTAGTTAGACGAAAATTTGTGAATCAGATTTTTTTGGATCCCATTAATGTCATAAATCCCATAATCCCATAAATTCTTTTTAGCATGGGTTATTATTATTATTATTATTATTATTATTATTATTATTACTATTACTATTACTATTATTATTATTATTATTATTATTTAGGAGAATGACGGTTTAGCCCAGGGTCAGAATTTGTAGGCCCAAAGTACAATTGGGGTAGGTGCCAGCTCGGAATTGATGCCAATTCATAGCAGGCATTGGTGTATAGATTAGGGGTTTTTGACATTTTAAATGTTTATAGATCTGCAGTGGAATTCAGAAATCTGCATTGGGCCTGTCTGTACCTCTCCGTTGTTATTTTTCCCGTTAATCCCAATGTTTTAATGTTTCTTATTTTTGTTAAATCCTAAATTATTGGTATATGTTATTTGGATTTGATTTCTTCTATTTAACAGCCTTTGTTTCTTCTTTTTCTAATTGCAAGGTGTAAAATGTGTAAGCATCATTTGTTTTTGCCGACTTGTTTTGGCACTGAATTAGAGTACAGAGCATTTGGAAAGTGGGAGCTTGAATCTTAAACAAAGCTAAGTCCTTCTAATTCTTTATTTACTTAATTTTAATCACGAGTGGTTCTTCTCTATTGTCGCTGTTAAACTTAACAAAATCGAATGAAATATATATTTTTGATGTGGAAACCTAGGATTGTTAGAATCCTTTAAGTTAGAAAATGTAGAACATTTTTTAACTAGTGATATTTCCGAAGTTCCCGAAAGTGATGATGATCTTATTGTTGATAGTAATTATGCTAAATTTCTTAATGAAATAAAATTGCTAGATCCAACTTGTTTATATTCATGGAACCTGATATTGAATTGATTTTTATGTTCAATGCTATTACTGAAACTTATGGAAATGTTACTAGAACTTATGTGCAATTACTAATTGAAAAAATACTATGCATGTAAAATGAAAGAGACTATTCTGTAGTAGATCATATTAATAGCATGAATGTGATAACTAAAGAGCTTGCTACATCTAAAAATCCTATTCCTGAAAAAATACAGGCTTTTACTATATTTCATAACTTGCTTAATCCATGGGAACCAGTAGTTATTGACCTAAACCTTTCTATAGCTGATTTGAAACTAAAAAGTCTCACTTCATTATTAGCATTAAAGGCTGAAAGGAAAAACAAAAAGAAATCATATCAAGTTATAATGGCTAATATTGCTACTACCACTAAGATAGATAACAACCCAATAGGAACAAGAAAATAAAAAGGAAATTTTAAAGGGAAAAACAAGTGGCACAAAAAATTTAATTTCCAAAAAAGCTTAAAAAAGAAAGTAACTTGATACAATTGTGGAAAGGTTGGACATACATAACCTAATTATAGGGAGCTCAAGAAAAAAAGAAATAAGAATTATAATAACAAAAATAACTATCAATATAATAACAAGAACAATAAGAACTATGAAACTTCTGGAACTAAAGACATTAGTTATGTCATTTCAGAATCCTTCATGGTTGATTCAAATCATCTAGATTGGTGGATAGATTCAGCCTCAACTTGCTATGTTTCCAAGAATAAGGAGTTGTTTATGAACTTCAAGGAAATGCAAGCTGGAGAACATAAAATTTTCATGGGGAATAATACTTATTGTGATGTACTAGGAATAGGAACATTGAAAATTCCTATAGATGCCTCTACAAACTTTATTTTGAATGATATATATTATATGCTTCTACAATGAGACGAAATCTCTTATCTATCCCTCTTCTAGATGAAAAAGGATTTGAAGTTTGTTTTAGATCAAGGAAAGTGACTATTAGGAAACATGGGTGTATCCTTGTAAGGGGAGAGAAATTTGATGGTTTGTACAATCTCATTATTAATAAAATGTCTTTTTTTTATTACTCCTTTGCTTCGGATGATAATAATGCTTATATATGGCATTTATGTGTAGGATGCATAAAAAAGGATAAAATGCATATAATGAAATCTAATGGTCTTCTCCCAAAAATGGATATAAACTTTAAACATTGTGAACCATGTTTGAAAGGAAAAATGACAAGATTGCCTTTTGGAAGAGGCAAGAAAAGTAAAAAATTATTAGACATAGTGCATTCATATGTGTATCAACCCCTAAATGTAAAAACTCATAAGGGAATGGAATATTTTGTTACATTTATAGATGATTTTTTTAGATATGGACAAATTTATCTTTTAAAACAAAAATCAGAAGTGTTATATAAGTTCAAAGAATATAAAATTGAAGTCTAAACTCAATTAAAAAGAAATATAAAAAACACTTAAAAGTGATAGAGGATGTGAGTATATTTTTTATTTATTTGAAGAATTTTGTAGATAACATGGTATAAAACACCAACTCACTATTAGGTACACTCCCTAATAAAATGGGGTAGTTGAAAGAAGAAATAGGACTCTACTTGACATGATTAGATCCATGTTAAGTCATTCATCACTAAATAATATCTTTTGGGGGGAAGCTTTAAATACAACAATGTATATATTAAATAGAGTAGCTACAAAAGTTAATAAATTAACACCGAGATGTTGACTGGTAAAATACCAAATTTATTGAATTTAAGAGTTTGGAGATCTAATGCCTATGTTTGGATTCCAAATCAGCAAAGAAATAAATTAGATAACAAGAGTGTAAGATGCACATTTATATATTACCTTAAAAATTCAAAAGGCTATGAACTTATAAACTATAAATCAAATGGAGTAGAATTAACAGGATGACTCTTCAGCAAGAACCAAATTCTTCAGCAAGAATGTGATGGAGGGCTAGTGAGCACGACTTCAGATTACCTTTTCTACCAAAAGGTAATATCAAGAACCTTTCTTGATCACTCCCACAGGTGGAGATCGAACTGACAGGGGTGACAAGAGTAGGAAAGAGCAGAAGACAGGAGCAGTCAAACTGCAGATTCTTCTCTCTTTGTAATCTGTGAACTGAGTATTGTGTTTTGGAGGTTCTTCTTGCTCCTCTATTTATAGCCTTTAAAGAGAGCATCTTCTAATCCCATTAGAAGTTTCCTAATCCAAATCGTGTATTTGGATATGGACTCTCTTTAAGAGGTAAGGATAATCCTTATCTTATTTGCAGATAAAGATCAGCCTTCCTAATCAAATTAGGAGTTTCCTAATCTAAATCTTTATTTGAATCTGGACTCTCTGAGTGGATAGGGGTAATCCCTTATCCTATCTGCTGATGTAAATCCCAAAACTGCCCCCTAATTAATAAGTCTTATTAAGTCAGTTCGAATTGGGCTTTAGGCCCATTAAGTCTATGTGCTCACTTAACCTCCTAATTGCTGTCTAGTTGGCTATCCTTGTATGGCATGGGACCCAACCTCTATTACAAGGCCTGGCCGAATTCACTGTAGGAAACAACGAACCCTTGAGCCCATCACCATGAGCTCTTAATGGGCCCAACATTTACACTAAATGGTCATTGGGTCAAGCCACCTTATAAAAACCCAATGACTATGGGCAGATGCAAGATTAGCACATCAGATATTACCCTCTATGGTCTTACACTTAACCTCTCAGCCCATAATGATCAAACACTGCCTGACAAGAGAGAACCTCTCCCTCGGCTGCAAGGTACAGTATTGCACTCTCTACTCACATGGATCCCAGGAATTAAAACATTTTGCAAACATTTTGAAACCATAATATATATGTATATCTCTATATAAATATATTTTGCAAAACAAATTTCAACAGATGAAATCGACTGCCGACAGTTTTGGTTTCCATCAGAGAGAGTGCATCCCCGATCATTCACTTTGTCCGATAAAGGGGCTGATCCTGTCACTATGATCACCCACTCAGATGAATTCTCGGACTGTCCCAACATACCCAGGTTTT
>NW_010729206.1:414245-424589 GCF_000365185.1 Nelumbo nucifera
ATCAGAGAGAGTGCATCCCCGATCATTACCTTTGTCTGACAAAGGGGCTGATCCTATCACTATGATCACCCACTCAAATGAATTCTCGGACTGTCCCAACATACCCAGGTTTTGACCCCCACTAAGGATCTCACTGATTGGCATATCAAAGACAACCCAATCTGATACCTAGTGTAGTATCATAATCGAGTCTAAGGGTCCAGTGTAACATTCCAACTTTGCCCATCTATCTCCAAGGTCCAGGGCAATACTGGAATTTTGGTCCGGTTCAGGGTTTCAAGTAAACCTACACTGCATGTACCTCGGGTCTCACCCTGGCAGCTGAGACAGGCCACCCCAACACTTGGCGGCACAACAGTGTCAGCCTTAACAGGATAAATCTCCCTAGACTTATGCAACGGCTGTGAACATTCTAAACTAACACGAGTTTCTTAAGTGTCCAGTTTAAGGGTATTACATAGAAACACACCACTATAACTTGAATCAAATATGTACTTTATTCAGTTACAATAAATGTCATAATGTACATCAATCTGATTGGAGCTAAGGGCATACACTGTCTAACAGCTCATACTTGCACTTTGGTCCAATCTGGTATAAGTCGGAGTCCTAGACTTTCCACATGTTTCTCGAACACTTTCTGTGTGAGTGGCTTAATCAATGGTTCTGCTACATTCTCTGCTGACGCAACCTTCTGAATCGGGACGTCCCCTCTACTAACAATCTCTCATAGTACGTGGTACTTCTTCTCGATGTGCTTCGACTTCGAGTGGGCTCGTGGCTCCTTAGCCTGAGCGGTAGCTCCATTGTTGTCACACAACTACGGGATGGGTGATGTGCTAGACGGAACTTCTCCCAATTCGTGAATGAACTTTTTCTTCCACACGACTTCCTTGGCAGCTTCACTTGCGGCAATGTACTCGGCTTCGGTTGTGGAGTCTGCCGTGAACCCTTGTTTACTACTTTTCCAGCAAATGACACACGATCCTATTGTGAAAACATACCCAGATGTAGATTTTCTATCATCAAGATCTGACTGGAAATCGACATTAGTATACCCCTGGATCTGTAGTGAGCTACCATCGAATACCAGACAAAACTCTTTTGTCCTTCGAAGGTACTTAAGTATATTTTTCACAGTGGTCCAATGCTCCTGCCCTGGGTTGGTCTGGAATCTGCTTACCACACTCACTTGCCTGAGCAATGTTAGGATGAGTGCACAACAAGGCATACATGATGCTCCCTACGGCTGAGGCATAGGGAACGTCCTTCATGCCCTCAATCTCCTCAGAAGTCTTGGGAGACATCTTCTTGGAGAGAGTGACTCCGTGCCTGAAAGGAACATTTCCCTTGGAGTTCTTCATGCTGTATCTCTTGACAATTTTGTCAATGTAAGCAGATTGGGATAATCCTATTATCCGCTTTGATCTATCTCTATAGAGTCGAAGACCCACTATATAAGAGGCTTCTCCAAGATCTTTCATGGAGAATTGCTATTAAAGCCATACTTTCGCCGTAGTCAACATTCCTACATCATTCCCAATGAGTAGATTGTCGTCTACATAGAGAACCAGAAACGTAACCATATCCCCACTGGACTTCCTGTAAACACAGGGCTCGTCCGGACTCTGCTCAAAGTTAAACTTTTTGGCAGTAGAGTCAAGCCGGATGTTCCAACTCCTAGAAGTTTGCTTAAGTCCACATATGGATCTATTTAATTTATATACCAAGTGTTTAGTAAGATCTCCATTCATAAACGCTGTTTTGACATCCATTTGCCAAATCTCGTAGTCATGGTACGCTGCTACAGCTAGCAGGATCCTAATGGATTTAAGCATAACCACGGGCGAAATGGTTTCCTCATAATCGATGCCCTCTTTCTGAGTATACCCTTTCGCCACCAAATGAGTTTTGTAGGTCTCAACCTTACCATCGGGGCCATTCTTCCCCTTATAGATCCATTTGCAACCAATTGCTTTTAACCCGGGGGCGGATCTACTAGAGTCCAAACTCCATTGGTCTCCATTGAGTCCAACTCAACTCTCATGGCATCTACCCACTTCAGGGAATCTATGTCCAACATAGCTTCCGCATAATTCACGAGATCCTCCTCACTAGTCATGGCTTCCACCAGGTAACTATCCTGGTCATTGCCAAAACGGACTGATGGCCTGGATACCCGGGTAGATCTTCTAGGTTGGTCAATACCTGGAACCTGTGGGACACCACCCACTGCTCTTTAGCTCTTCTCATCAAGAACAACTTCTTGATGATGATTGTTCAGGATATAGTCATCCTCCAAGAAAGGGGCATTCCGACTACAGAACATCTTTTGTTCTCCTGGGTCATAGAATAGGTAACCCACAGAGCCCTTGGGGTAGCCTACAAATAGGCAACGACTGGTCTTGGATTCCAATTTGTCCGCATTCGTTCTTTTAACGTGCGCAGGACAACCCCATATCTTCAAGTGTCTGACACTTKGTTTCTTTCCAGTCCAAAATTCATATGGAGTGTTCAGAACCGATTTGGTTGAAACTCGATTCAGCACATATATCGCAGTCTCTAATGCGTAACCCCAAAAGGATGTGGGTAACTCTGAGTGTACGAGAAGTGACCAGACCATATCAGATAAAATCCTATTCCTCCTCTCTGAAACACCGTTAAGTTGTGGTGTAGCAGGAGGAGCTAACTATGATACTATCCCGTTGACCTTCAAGTAATCCTTGAATTCGTCAGAGAGATATTCGCCACCTCGATCTGATCGAAGGGCTTTAATTTCTCTCCCTAACTGTTTCTCGACCTCTTGTTTGAACTCCTTGAACTTTTCAAAGGATTCAGACTTGTGTCTCATTAGGTACACGTAACCATACCGAGAATAATCATTGGTAAATGTACTAAAATACACGTGTCGGTTACGAGACCTAACACTCAGGGGACCACATACATCGGTATGTATTAGGTCAAGCGTGCCCGTACATGTTTCAGGCTTACCGTTAAATGGCCATTTCGTCATCTTACCCTGAAGGCAAGGCTCACAAGTGGGAATATCTTCTACAGTTAGAAAATCCAAAGGACCATCCTTTACCAACCTTGTGATACGATCAATATTGATATGGCCAAGTCGGTAATGCTACAGGCACGTGGGATTAACTGTATCACTGGTTCTTTTCTTAGGGATATCAGTCGACATAGTTTCGGCTATGTTAGTTTGTAGAGAAGGATGTAGAACATAGAGACCATTCTCCAGTTCCCCATATGCGATGAATTTGTTGTTTCTTTTGATAGTAATCGTATTACTAAAGAAGACAAAATATCCATCCACACACAGTTTTGAGACAGAATTCAAATTTCTTCTTAAATTCTGTACTAAAAGACAATCTTTTAGTACAATGGATCCTTCTCTAAAAATTAATTCTACAGTTCCTATGGCCGTAGCTGCAACACTTGCAGAAGTCCCCAAGTAAAGCGTCACTTCTCCTTCACTCAACCTTTTGCTTACCTTGAACCCCTGCAGTGAGTTACATGCATGAGTTGAAGCCCCGGAGTCAATACACCAGGACGCAGAAGTAACCAACAAATTGGTTTCTATGACACAGGATTCAAAATTACCTTTCCTGGATTCCAGGTATTGAGGACAGTTCCTCTTCCAGTGGCCGGTCTGATGGCAGAAATGACAGGCATCTGATGCCTTGTCTTTCTTCTACTTTTTGGACTTGATGGCTTTCTTCTAGGGTTTCTTCTTTGCCATCCGCTTTTTCTTGCCTGACTTGCTAGCTTCAACAAGCATAGCAATAGGCTCATCCTTTTTAATCAGTTCCTCGGCCCTCTGCAACTTATTGCTAAGTTCCTGAGCGCTGACATTCAGCTTATTCATGATGATCGGATTAAAGGAAGGAGGCAAAGAATTCAGGATGACATCTATCTGGGTTGCGTGATCCAGCCTAAATCCAAGAGCCTCAAGCTCATTGAAGTAACCCATCATCCGAAGACAATGGTCCTGAACTTGTTGCCCCTTGGACATCTGTGCGGTTATGAACTGCTTCAAGACCTTTTGCCGAGTATAACGATTCTACGCTTCATACATTGTCTTTAGACTGTCCAATATGTCCTTGGCAAGTTTGATCTGATCAAACTGCCTCTGTATCAGTTTGTCCACGGAGGCAATGATATAGCACCGGACCAGGGAGTTTTTCTCCTCCCAATCCTAATAGTCCCTCCTGCGAGCCTCAGAAGCCCTATCACCCGGACGCTCTGGGGCAGGGTTTTTAGCCACCTTGTCCAACTTCTCAGAAGTTAGGACCAACATAAGGTTACAGTACTAGTCGGCATTGTTTGGGCCCTCAAGCTTATTGTCGTCCAAAAGCTTTGCAAATTGTCCATTTTCCATTTTTTGATAAAAGAGCAAATATCAGTCCACAACCTAATTTGATTCATGTTATCTACATAGATATGACTTTTAATCTATGTTTCATTCCCATTTATTCATCTCTGAGATTTCCCTCCTATCTCAGTGACGGATACGGCGAATTGTCTCTGGAATTGTCGAAAATCACATAGGGTGCATGGAGCCAATTGTTTCAGCTGCATAACCTCACCACCTTTCTGTGAAGGATCATATCCACTCATTGTATGAGCTTTCCCTTTGACCTCTATCAGACAAGGTTTAGAGCCATTTTAGGTTAAACCTTTCTATCCAGTGAGTGCTTATCCATCATATTCGTGAACGCCAATGTATCGTGAGAGTCTCATTTTCTGGTGAGGTCCTCCCACATCAGTCTATGACGCCTCTATCATCTTATGAAACATTCCAACAGATCCAACAACAATTCGGATGGCTCATTTTCTGGTGCATTTCCTCATTACTGAATGACCCATATTCATGCTAATGATGGAAGGCTTTTAGAGAATTCATCATATGAATCTCCCTATCACATGCACTTATATTTCAGGAGGGAACAAAAATTACACCCTAGTTTAATTTAGGTCAAACCAGAGTGGCTCCCATTGACTTTCATAAAGCCAGGTTTCTAGTGGGCCCTAAACGGCTAGGGTTCCGCACGTATCCTTTTCAGGGGTGTGGAGCCCACCACTGAGGGAGATCATCCAATGATCTTTAGGGACACCATGGCAATGATGTGCATTCAGCCATGGTGTACGCAAGAGCCACTATCGTATCATTATGGGCCAAGTACTTATGGCCCATGTAAGTAGCACATCACACATCCATACATCACATGCAAGGATAGAATTGATCCAATCAATTAATATCTGTAAAGCCCATTAATAAAGCCCATTTTAATCGATAATATTACCAATTAATATTATCTAGGTATATGGGTTGAATAGCAGTTAGCAGTTCGGTCCATATAGCTTTCCTACAATTAGTGGGATTTTGCAGTTTTAACACCTTAAAATTGGGCCTTACAGGTGTGGGCCGAATTAAGTCTCTCAATTAACCATCAATCCCTCGACCCAAAAGTGGGAAGTTAGGGCTGACAATCAGCCTCCATCGAATCACAGGTTCGGTCTATCTAGTTTGGGCCAACCTGGTTCGAATGGGTCTAGGGTTTGATTTTTAATTAAATATTTAATTCAAGAAATGATCTGGATTTAATTTACTGATTAAAGAACAAACAAGAATCATTCATAAGGTTGTTCGCACCCCTCCATCCTGCGAAACAAACGTCAGATAACAGTTTGCAGTTTCATAAACTACAAATCGCAAATAGCGATCTTGATATTTGCGAAATCTCCTTCTGCGCCGCCATCTTCAATCAAGAAAATAAAAGAAATAGAAAACCTAATTTCTATTAATATTACATCTGATCGAATCCTATACATTCAATCTAGAAAATAAAAAAATTATTTACATACTAGAATGTAAAAAGAAACTGCAAATCGCAGGTTCACTGCGCCAATCAAGATTTCGATCTCCAGTTGTACAAACAACCCATAAATCAAGAATAATAAAGAACAGTTCTAAATAAATTCCAGATTTATAAAAATTAATTTCAGATCATTTGCCCTTTAACTGGGAACCGATTTCCCAAAAAAAACCCTAATCTGCGCAAATCAGGTAGAACGCCTTCTGCCCATTTGCGCAGGTTCGGATCTGATTTAATTTGGTTCAAGATTTGAACCATGGCTTTGATACCACTGAATGAAGGAATGAGAGATCCATCATATGGATGGCAAAACCCTGCAGGTAGGTTAGGCGAAATTTCAAAAATTTCCTCTCCCCTCATCTAGGAATCGCATTCCCTGTTTTAGAAAATCTGCATTTTCAAGGATCAATCTTGAACCCTAAATCGAACCAAATCTGAAATTAGAAGCAGGAGAGGGATATACCTGATACGGAGAAACAATATCTCCCAATGGGGGTGTTCATGCCCAAGGAAGGAACCAAAGTCTGCTCCCACTGAAGATGGCGTAGTGTAGGATGGAGCAGAATCAGCAGCGTTCTTGATCACTCCTACTGTCGTGGAGAAGCACTGGCAATAGCGGCGGCAACAGGAAGGAGGCAGCAGGGAGAAATCAGCGCAGTCTTATTAGAAGTTGTTTTCTCTTTTCAGCAATCTTTTTTTGTAGGTCAGAATGTGATATTCTTAAAGGCTGCCGACCCCTCCTCTTATATCCTTAAAGGGATTAGCTCCTAATCCAATTAGGAGTTGCTGATCCAAATCTTATCTGGATCTAAATCCCCTTTAAGTGATAAGGATGGATCCTTATCTTATTTGCAGATTAGATCAACCCTTCCTGATCTTATCAGGAGGTTTCCAGATTCAAACCTTTATTTGGATCTGGACTCTCTGAGTGGATAGAGATAAGACCTTATCCTATATGCTAATCTAATCTCAGATCCGCCCCCTTCTTTAACTCATCAAATCAGCCCAGTTTGAAATGGGCTTTAGGCCCAATAAGTATATGTATTCACTAAGCCTTCCAAACTGCAGCCCAGTTGGGCTTTCTTGTATGGCGTGGGACCCAAGCATTGATCTACACATCAGCCACATGGGTTCGGCCCAACCTTTGTTACAAGGCCAAGGCGAATTCACTGGAAAACCCAGTGAACCCCTTGAGCCCATCACATGGACTCTATGGGCCCAACACTTACACTAAGTGGTCCCTGGGCCAAGCCACCTTGTAACCCTCAATGACCTTACACTTAACCTCTCAGCCCATAATGATCATACACTGCCCGAAAAAAGAGGACCTCTCCCTCGGCTGCAAGGAACAGTGCTGCACTCTTTACTCACATGGATCCCGGGAATAAAAACCTTTTTGCAAAAAAATTGAAACCATAATATATATATTTATATCCGTATATAAAATATATTTTGCAAAACAATTTTCAATGATTGAAATCGGCTGCCGGTAGTCTTGGTTTCCATCAGAGAGAGTGCACCCCCGATCATTACCTTTGTCCAACAAAGGGGCTGATCCCGTCACTATGATCACCCACTCAGATGAATTCTCGGACTATCCCAACATACCCAGGTTTTGACCCCTGCTAAGGATCTCAATGATTAGCATATCAAAGACAGTCCAATCCGACACCTAGTGCAGTATCATAATCGAGTCTCGGGGTCAGGTGTAACTTTCCCATTTTGCCCACTAATCACCAAGGTCCAGGGCAATACTGGAAATCTGGTCCGATTCAGGGTTTCAAGTAAACCTACACTGCATGTACCTCGGGTCTCACTCTGGCAACTGAGATAGGCCACCCCAATACTTGGCGGCACACCAATGTCAGCCTTAATAGGATAAATCTCCCTAGACTTTCCCAACGGCTGTGAACATTCTAAACTAACACGAGTCCCATAAGTGTCCAGTCTAAGGGTATTACACAGAAACACACCACTATAACATGAATCAAATATGTACTTTATTCATTTTCAATAAATGTCATAAGTACATCAATCTGATTGGAGCTAAGGGCATACAACTGTCTAACAGCTCATACTTGCACTTAGGTCCAATCTGGTATAAGCCGGAGTCCCATACTTTCCACGTGTTTCTCAAACACTTTCTGTGTCAGTGGCTTAGTCAATGGGTCTGCTACATTCTCCGTTGATGCTACCTTCCACGTGTTTCTCGAACACTTTCTGTGTCAGTGGCTTAGTCAATGGGTCTGCTACATTCTCCGTTGATGCTACCCTTTGAATCAGGACGTCCCCTTCTACCAACAATCTCCCGCAGTACGTAGTACTTCCTCTCGATGTGCTTCGACTTCGAGTGGGCTCGTGGCTCCTTAGCTTGAGCGATGGCTCCATTATTGTCACACAACAACGGGATGGGTGATGTGCTGGACAAAACTACTCCCAATTCGTGAATGAACTTTTTCATCCACACGGCTTCCTTGGCAGCTTCACTTGCGGCAATTTATTCGACTTCGGTTGTGGAGTCTGCCGTGGACCCTTGTTTGTTGCTTTTGCAGCAAACAGCACACGATCCTATCGTGAAAACATACCCAGATGTAAACTTTCTATCATCTGGATTCGATTAGAAATCGACATCAGTATACCCCTGGATCTGTAGTGAGCTACCATTGAATACCAGACAAAACTCTTTTGTCTTTCGAAGGTACTTAAGTATATTTTTCACAGCGGTCTAGTGCTTTTGCACTGGGTTGGCCTGGAATCTGCTCACCACACTCACTGCTTGAGCAATGTTAGGACGAGTGCACAGCATGGCATACATAATGCTCCCTACGGCTGAGGCATAGGGAACGTCCYTCATGCTCTCAATCTCCTCAGAAGTCTTGGGAGACATCTTCTTGGAGAGAGTGACTCCGTGCCTGAAAGGAACATTTCCCTTCTTGGAGTTCTCCATGTTGTATCTCTTGAAAATTTTGTCAATGTGTTCCTGACCCGCAGCTATGAAACCTTGCGGTTGTGGCATATAGATATGTTCAGTAAGATCTCCATTCAGGAATGCAGTTTTGACATCCACTTGCCAAATCTCGTAGTCATGGTATGCTGCTACAGGTAGCAGGATCCGAATGGATTTAAGCATGGCCACGGGCAAAAAGGTTTCCTCATAATTGATGCCCCCTTTTTGAGTATACCCTTTCGCCACCAGACGAGCTTTGTAGGTCTCAACCTTACCATCGAAGCCCTTCTTCCTCTTATAGTGAAAGGTAGGGTAGGATCCATCGTATGGACGCCAAAACTGTTGCGGAATGGGTGGGCAAATTTCAAAAATTTCCTACCTTCCTTCCAATTGGGAATCGCATTCCCTGATTTTATAATCAAATTCATGGATTCTACTTGAACCAAACCAAACCAGATTTGAACCAAAAGAGAAGGGAGTGATTATACCTGATCCAGAGAAGTAATATCTCCCAAAGTTGGTGTTCAAGCCCAAAGAAGACACCAAGATCAGCTCCCACCGAAGATGACACAGTGATGATAGAGCTGAACCAACAGTGTTCGTCCCACGAACTAGGTTCTTCTGAAGAACTCGATGGAAGACTTTGAGCACCACACATACAATCAAGAACCTTTCTTGATTTTCTCAAACTGAGAACTCGAACTGGCAGAAAAGGTGGCGGCTCCTATTGGAGGAGAATGCTAGAGAAGAAGATGGCTGATGAGAGTAGAATTTATCATATTTTTATCCCCAATTATTCTGTCTTTTATACTAAATTAGCATGTAATTGGACTCATATCTCTTGTATTTTGGTCAAGGGTATGAAAAAAGGCATCAAGAGCAAAGAAAACCAAATCGGATGATTTTTCACAGTTTCGACATCGTTCAGTGATCTGGGCATAACTCGCGTCTCCGAAATCTGAATGGACTGATTCAAGATCCATTGGAAAGATAAAAGAAAACGCCACAACTTTCATGTTTTGGGCTTTCGCTGATTCGTCCTGCATCGAAGTCAAATCCGGGCCCAAAGTCGGGGCAATTTCATAGGAAAGCCCAATCCGCAGCTGAAGTCCAACTCGCAGAAAAGCCTGGCTGAAGCCCAATTCGTAGAGGAGGTCTATTACGAATCCAAGAACAAGAAACTAAGAAGAATACTTCTAGATCTAAATTCTTGATGTAATCTTAGAGTGAAAAAGGGATTGAGTTCAAGAAATAAAGAAATAGGATTAGAATTAGGATAGGACTTTCTATTTCTTGTATCAACTTCAAGAGAAAGTAGGAGACCACCCTCTCCCCTTTAATCTATAAGAAGGAGGGGGCGGACCAGTTTGGGGTATCACTTGATCACTGAATCACTCAATCACTCAACTTCTGATTTGAATCAAGGAGCAATGAGCAATCAGTCAAGAAGGGTTCAAGAAAGGTTCAAGAAAGGTTCAAGAATTCAAGAAACTTCAAGAAGAGGAGATCTCA
>NW_010729206.1:458569-506192 GCF_000365185.1 Nelumbo nucifera
TTCACTTTGACTGACAAAGGGGTTGATCTTGTCACTATGATCACCCACTCAGATGAATTCTCAAACTGTCCCAACATACCCAGGTTTTGACCCCCTCTAAGGATCTCACTGATTGGCATATCAAAAATAGCCCAATCCGACACCTAGTGCAGTACCATAATCGAGTCTAGGGATCAGGTGTAACATTCCAGTTTTGCCCATCTATCTCCAAGGTCCAGGGCAATACTGAAATTTTGGTCCGGTTCAAGGTTTCAAGAAAACTCACACTGCATATATCTCAGGTCTCACCCTGGCAGTTGATACAAGCCACCCCAACCAACTTGGTGGTACATCAGTGTCAGCCTTGGCAGGATAAATTTCCCTAGATCTATCCAATGACTATGAAGATTCTAAACTAACACGAATCTCATAAGTGTCCAGTTTAAGGGTATTACACAGAAACACACCACAATGACATGAATCAATTATGTACTTTATTCATTTACAATAAATGTGAAAAGTACATCAATCTAATTGGAGCTAAGGGCATAACTATCTAACAGCTCCCACTTGCACTTAAGTCCAATCGGGTACAAGCCGGAGTCCCAGTCTTTCCACGTGTTTCTCAAACACTTTCCGTGTCAGTGGTTTAGTCAATGGGTCTGCCACATTCTCTACTGATGCTACCTTTTTAACATCAATCTCCCATAGATCCAGTGTTGTCACACAACAGTGGAATGGGTGATGTGCGGAATTCCAAATTTCAGAATGAACACCTTCATTTTTTAGGCAGCCTCACTTATGGCATTGTGTCTAGCATGGGTTGTGGACTGTTATTCTTACTACTCAGGACCCCATCGCGAAGATTTAACCAGATGTAGTCATTCTACCATCTAGATCTGATTGGAAATAGACATTAGTATACCCCTGGATCTGTAGTGAACTACCATTGAATACCAGACAAAACTCTTTTGTCCTTCGAATGTATTTTAGTATGTTTTTTCACAGCGGTCCAATGCTCATGCCCAGGGTTAGATTGGTATTTGCTTACTACACTCACTGCCTGAGAAATGTCAGGACGAGTGAACAGCATGGCATACATGATGCTCCCTATGGCTGAGGCATATGGAACATCTTTCATGCCCTCAATCTCTTCGGAAGTCTTGGGAGACATACCCTTGGAGAGAGTGACTTCATGCCTGAAAGGAACATTTCCTTTCTTGGAGTTCTCCATGTTGTATCTCTTGACTATTTTGTCAATGTAAGCAGATTGGGATAATCCTATTATCCTCTTCGATCTATCTCTATAGAGTTGAAGACCCAGTATGTAGGAGGCTTCTCCAAGATCTTTCATGGAGAATTGCTGTGAAAGCCACACTTTCACTATAGTTAACATTCCTACATCATTCCCAATGAGTAGAATGTCATCTACATACAAAACCAAGAATGTAACCTTATCCCACTGGTCTTTCTGTAAACACAGGGCTCATCTGGATTTTGCTCAAAGTCAAACTATTTGACGGTAGAGTCAAACCGGATGTTCCAACTCCTAGAAGCTTGCTTAAGTCCATATATGAATCGATTGAGTTTACATACCATGTGTTCCTGACCTGCAGCTATGATACCTTGCGGTTGCTACATATAGATATCTTCAGTAAGATCTTCATTTAGGAACGCGGTTTTGACATCCATTTGCCAAATCTCATAGTCATGGTAAGCTGCTACAGCGAACAGGATCCTAATGGATTTAAGCATGGCCCCAGGCGAAAACGTTTCCTCATAATCGATTTCCTCTTTCTAAGTGTACCCTTTTGCCACAAGACGAGCCTTGTAGGTCTCAACTTTACCATCGGAGCCCTTCTTCCTCATATAGATCCATTTGCAACAAATTGCCTTTTTACCCCAGGGGGCAGATCTACTAGACTCCAGACTCCATTGGTCTCCATTGAATCCATCTCAGCTCTTATGGCATCTACCCACTTCAAGGAATCTATGTCCAACATAACTTCCGTATAAGTCACAGGATACTCCTCACTGGTCGTGGCTTCCACCAAGTAACTTTCTTGGTCATAGTCGTAACGAACTGGAGGCCTGAAAACCCGGGTAAATCTCCTAGGTTGGTTTTTTTCTGGAGCTGGTGGGACATCTCCCACTACCCATGGGCTCTCCTCATCATGAACAACCTCCTGATGATGATTATCCAGGATGTAATCTTCTTCTAAGAAGTGGGCATTTCGACTGCAAGACACATTTTGCTCTTTTGGATAATAGAATAAGTTACCTACAAAGCCTTTGGGGTAACCTATAAATAGGCAACGACTGGCCTTGGATTCCAATTTGTCAACACTTATTCTTTTAACATGTGTTGGACATCCCCAAATCTTCAAGTGTTTTACACTTGGTTTCTTACCGGTTCATAGCTCATATGGAGTCTTAAGAACGGATTTGGTTGGAACCCGATTCAACACGTAAATCATAGTCTCTAATGCGAAACCCCAAAAGGATGTGGGTAACTTTGAGTGGACGAGAAATGATCGGCCCATATCTAATAGAGTCTGGTTTCTCCTTTCTGATACACTGTTTAATAGTGGTGTAGCAAGAGGAGCTAGTTGTGATACTATCCCATTGTCGTTTAAGTAGTCCCTAAATTCATCAAAGAGATACTTGCTACCTCGATCTAATCGAAAGGTCTTAATTTCTCTCCCTAACTGTTTCTCGACTTCTTGTCTGAATTCTTTGAACTTTTCAAAAGATTCAGACTTATGTCTCATTAGGTACATATAACCATATTGTGAGTAATCATCGGTAAAGGTTATGAAATAAACGTGATAGTTACGTGTCCTAACATTCAGGGGACCACATACATCAGTATGTATAAGGTCAAGTGTGATTGTAGATCTTTTAGGCTTTCCTGTAAATGGTCGTTTTGTCTTCTTACCCTAAAGGCAAGGCTCACAGGTTGGAAGATCTTCTACGGTTAGAAAATCCAAAGGACCATCATTTACCAACCTTGTGATACGATCTATGTTAATGTGGCCAAGCCGGTAATGCCACAGGCACGTGGGACTAATTGTATCACGAGTCCTCTTCTTGGGGATTATTTTTGACGTAGTTTCGGTAATGCTTGTTTCTAGAGAAGGATGAAAAACATAGAGACCGTTCTCAAGTTCTCCATATGCGAGGAATTTGTTATTCCGTTTAATAGTAATCACATTACTGAATAAGATAGAATAACCATCCATGCACAATTTTGAGACAAAAATCAAATTTCTTCTTGAATTAGGTACGAAATGACAATCTTTAACTACAATTGTTCCTTCTCTGAAAACTAGTTCTATAGTTCCTATGGCTGTAGCTGCAACTGTTGCAGAAGTCCCCAAGTAGAGCGTCACTTCTCCGTCACTCAGTCTTCTACTTATCTTGAACCCTTGCAGTGAGTTACATGCATGAGTTGAAGCCCCAGAGTCAATACACCAGAAAGCAGAAGTGACCAACAAATTGGTCTCTATGATAAAAGACTCGAAATTACCTTGCTTCTTAGTCTCCAAATATTGGGGATAATTCCTCTTCAGTAGTCGGTCTGTTTACAGAAGTGACAGGCATCTGATGCCCTATCTTTCTTCTGCTTTTTAGTTTTGCTACCCTTTTTCTGAGCCTTCATTTTATCCTTCCGCTTTTTCTTGCCTGATTTGCCACCTTCAACAAGCATGGCTATCGGCTTATCCTTCTTAATCAGTTCTTCAGCCCTCTGCAACATATTGTTGAGTTCCTAAAGGCTAACGTTTAGCTTATTCATGTTGTAATTCATGATAAATTGATTGAAGGACGGAGGCAAGGAATTAAGGACAGCATCAATTTTAATGTCATGATCTAACCCTGACCTGAGAGCCTCCAGTTCATTGATGTAACCCATCATCTTTAGACAATGGTCATGAACTTGTTGGTTCTCGATCATTTGTGCGGTCATAAACAATTTTAAGACCTTCTGTCGAGTAGAACGGTTCTTCTCTTCATACATTGTCTTCAGACTATCCAATATATCCTTGGACACTTCGATCTTATCAAATTGTCATTGTATCGGATTGTCCAAAGAGGCTATAATATAACACTGGAAAAGAGAGTTTTTCTCTTCCCATTCTTGATACTCTCTTCTTCGGGCCTCAGAAGCCCTATCACCCGGACGATCCGGAGTAGGGCTCTTAGCAATTTTGTCCAATTTTTCGGACGTCATAATCAGCATAAGGTTTCGGAACCAATCAGCATAATTAGGGCCCTTGAGTTTGCTATCATCCAACAATTTGGTGAAGTTTTTGTTTGCCATTTCTGGTAAAGGCAGGGCAGATTTGTAAGTCCACAACCTAATTGATTCATGTCATCACATAGATATGGCTTTTAATCTATGTTTCATTTCCATTTTGGGCATCTCTGAGATTCCCTCCAATCTCAGTGACAGAGACAATTGTGTCTCTGGAAATGTGGGAAACCACATAGGGTGCATGGAGCCAACTATTTCATCTGCAAAACCCCACCACCTTCTGTGAAAGATCTCATCTACTCATCTTATGAGCTTTCCCTTTGGCCTCTGTCAGACAAGGTTCATAACCATTTTAGGTTAAACCTTTCTGTCCAGTAAGTGCTCACCCATCATGTTCGTAAACGCCAAGGTACCGTGAGAGAGTCTTCCATTTTAGGATTGGCCCCTCCCACATCGGTCTATGACGCCCCTATCATCTCATGAAGCAATCCAGCCAACTGCATTAGCAGATGGATAACCCAATTTTATGGTGCATCCCCACCCACCAATACAATCAACCTTCATACTAATGATGGAAGGCCTTTAGAGAATTCATCATATGAATCTCCCTATCACATGCACTTATATTTTCAAGAGAGAACAAATATTTATGCCCTAGTTTAATTTAGGTCAAACCAAAGTGGCTCCCATTGGCTTTCATAAAGCCAGATTTAGATGGGCCCTAAAATGCTAGGGTTCCGCACGGTTCCTCTTGGAGAGGATGCTAGTGTGGGGCCCACTACGTAGGGAGATCATCCAATGATCTTAAGGACACCATGGCAATGATGTGCATTCAGCCATAGTGTGTGTAAGAGCCACTATCGAATAAGCATGGGCCAAGTGCTTATGGCCCATGAACGTAGCACATCACACATCCATACATCACATGCATGAAATCCATAATTGATCCTATCAATTAAATAACTGTAAAACCCATACATAATGCCCATTTAATTTCATAATATAACCAATTAATATTATCTAGGTATATGGGCTGAACTGCAAAGAGTAGTTCGGTTCATATAGCATTTATGATAAATTGGGTTTTATAGATGTGGGTCGAATTGCATCTTGCAATTAACCATTAATCCCTCGACCCATATAGAAAATTTTAGGACTGAGAGCAGCCCCTTTCGAACCATAGATTCGGTCCAATCAGTTTGGTCCAATCTGATTCGAATGGGTTTAGGGTTTGATGTTTAATTCAAGATTCAATTCAAGAAGATGATATGAAATTAAGCAACTGATGCAAGACAATCAAGAATCAATAAGAGGGTTGTTCGTAAGACTGCTACCCTGCAAAACAAAGATCAGTTCACAGTATGCAGTTTCCAAAACTGCAAATTGCAGATTATTGAAGCCGAATCTGCGAAATTCTCTCCCTTGCGTTTTCTGCTTTGTCTTCGGATGAAATAAAATAGAAAACCTAATTTTTCTATTAATATTACATCATAATCGATTTCCTATACATTCCATCTAAAAATTAAAAATAAAATTAATTACATACCAAAATTGCATAGAACAAATCAGTAGGTGCGCAGATTTCTTGCGCAAATTAAAGAATTCGATCTCCACTATACGAACAGCCCAAAATCCAAGAAAAATATAAAGAACAGTTCCAAATATTAATCAGTTTAATAAAGATTTAATTTCAGATCATTCACCCAAAAACTGGGAACCGATTTCCCAGAAAAATATTAACTGTGCAAATCGAGTATAACACCTTCTGCCCATTTGCACAGATCCAGATCAGGTTTAATTCGATTCAAGATTTGAACCTGCCTCTGATACCACTGGAGGGATGAGAAATCCATCATATGGATGGTCGAACCCTATAAGAATGTTGGGCGAAATTTCAAAAAAATTCTCTCTCCCATTTGGGAATTGCATTCCCTATTTTAGAAAATTGCCTTTTCAAGGATAAATCTTGAACCAAACCGGACCAGATCTGAAACCAAAAGGAATGAGAGGGATATACCTGATACGGAGTAACAGTAACTCCCAATGAAAGTGTTCACGTCCAACCAAAAGACCAAAAACCGCTTCCACTAAAGATGACACAGTGTGAGATGAAGCAAAATTAGTAGGACGGCTCTTCAGCAAGAATCGAATTCTTCAGCAAAAATGGTGTAGAGGGCTGGTGAGCATGACTTCAGATTGCTTTTTCTACCAAGAAGCGATATCAAGAACAATTTTTGATCACTCCCATAAGTGGAGATCGAACTAGGTAGGGCCGGCAAGAACAGGGAAGAACTCTACAGACTGTTGTAACGTCTTGTGTATTGTCTGAGGAATTCACCCCCTTTATTTATAGCCTTCTCTAGATCAACCTCCTAATCCAATTAGGAGAGAGTTCTTTAATCCAAATCTGATATTTGGATCTGTACTCTTATGTGGATAAGACTTATCTTATCCTTCAGCTAATCCTAATCAGATTATAAATCCTATCTTGCCTCGTTTTAATTAACTAACTTAAACCCAATTCGAATCGAGCTTTATGCCCATTAAGTTTATGTACTCACTTAACCTTCTAACATGCTGTCCAGTTGGCTTTCTTTGTGTGGCGTGGGACCCAAACATTGATATATATATCAACCACATGGGTTCAACCCAACCTTTGTTACAAGGCCTGATCGAATTCATTGTAGGAGACAGTGAACCCCTGAGTCCATCACCATGGGCTCTTAATGGGCCCAACATTTACACTAAATGGTCATTGGGTCCAGCCACCTTATGAAAACCCATGGACTATGGGCAGATGCAAGATTAGTCCATCAGGTATTATCCTCAATAGTTTTACATTTAACCTTTCAGCTCATAATGATCAAACACTATCCAACAAGAGAGGACATCTCCCTCGGCTGCAAGGTACAGTGATGCACTCTCTACTCACATAAATCCCAGGATCTAAAACCTTTTGCAAACATTTTGAAACCATATATATATATATTTGCAAAAACAAATTTCAACGGTTGAAATCAAATACCGGTAAATAAGGTTTTCATCAGAGAGAGTGCATCCCCGATCATTCACTTTGTCCGACAAATGGGCTAATCTTATCATTATGATCACCCACTCAAAAGAATTCTCAGACTGCCCAATATACCTAAGTTTTGACCCCCTCTAAGGATCTCACTAATTGGCATATCAAAACAACCAAATCCAACACATAGTGCAGTATCATAATCGAGTCGATGGATCAGGTGTAATATTCAAATTTTGCCCATCTATATCCAAGGTCTAAGGCAATACTGGAATTTTAGTCAAATTCAAGATTTCAATAAAACTCACACTGTATATACTTCAAATCACTCTAACAACTGAGACAAACCACCCCAACTAACTTGGTGGTACATCAGTATCAGTTTTGGCAGGATAAATCTCTCCAAATCTGACTGTGAAGATTCTAAAATAACACGAGTCTCATAAGTGTCCAGTTTAAGGGTATTACACAGAAGTACACCACAATGACATGAATCAATTATGTACTTTATTCATTTACAATAAATGTCAAAAGGTACATCAATCTAATTAGAACTAAGGGCATAACTGTCTAACAGTGGGTGACGTCATTGTTTGGAAGACGTACTTTCATTAAACCCGCATACATAGTTTAAAGACACGTGTAACCGACACTTATTCCCAATCTATTATGATTCTGTAATTTTGTAATGGTGTCAGGTTCATCGCAAATCCACGCATGTTTGGGATTCACCGCAAATTCGCGCGCATCTTATAAATTGTCCTAAATTCGCGCATGTCTAAACTTTATCACAAATTCACGCTAAGTGAAATTCTTCACAGCCTGTCCCGAATATGAATTCATCACAGATTTACGATAAACTATGAACTCATCACATACGTGCAATAGATTATGAATTCATTACAATCGTCCGTATAGTATTAATTTGACACCTTCTATACTTTAATAGTCTTATTAACTACTATGCACCTATACGAGGAATGCAAAATCCCAAATTTCCAATTCCACCCAACCAAACATTCCGATTCTGATTCCAGACCCCTATTCGCGTAAACCAAACGGGGTCTAAGAAGATTGCTGGCAGGCTAGAAAAGATGCTCAAGCTGAACCCTGTTGAAGGTTTGTCTTCGTGGCATACATAAATATACGATCGCAGCCGGCTCTGTGACGGTAAACTCACAATTCAAATGCTAACTGCTAAGAGGGAGCAGACTGGACAGCTGTTTCACAACACCGCAGCAGACATGTGTAGAATCTAGAATGCACATGCACCGTGAAACAAACTCTTTTGTTAGGCTCGAGTGGTATGGAGTTGTAGGGTGCATGTGCATTCTAGATTCTACACTTGTCTGCTGCGGTGTTGTGAAACAGCTGTTAGGCTCGGCCATGTCCGTTGTGGGGTTAAAAAAGCAATTGAGCTGCCTGGCAACGTCGCTGAAATGAACAGACTCGTGATTTTCTAGGCCCCAAATTTATAACCCGACCTAATTCCTAACTTTGGGTTTGAGGGCGCCATTGCTTGTGATAAATATCATGAAGCAATATGGCAAGTTGGCAGCACATAAATTGGCTGCCGTTGGCCATGCATTCCAGGTACCAATTTAATGAGACGAATTTCTTTCTGCTCCAGCCTCCAAACCTGCCTACTACAAAATCAACCAAGTAGAATGAAAATGGAGTAATAAAGAAATCAATATCTAAACAGTCGTATCAACTCATAATTTATAGTTCATAATTCATAATTCATAGTTCATGCAAGCCAGACATCAGTCTGAACTAAATGCATTGACCCTTGGCATGAATAATTTCTCTTTCTCCACTAGCCACCACTTTAAGGCATCCAAAATAAAAGAATGCTCTAAATTGACGGGTCATTAATAACCAAATCAGTGGTAGCAAATTTATATGGGATATTTGGGTAAGTTTGATCAAAATCCATAGGAATCTGAATCGAAATGGTCTATTCCCATAGTCTTTAGCCTATTTGGTTCAGACAGGAATGAGAATCGGAATTGGAATCAACTAGAATGAGATCTCATTCCCTCAAATGGGCCCAGGAATGCCATTCCGATTCTAGACCCCAATGCCTACCAACCAAACGGCCCTTCTTTTTCTTTGATTCTGCACCAATCTCCACATTTTCTGACATCTGGGAGAACTGTTAAAAATTAGAAACTGGTTACCGTAACATAATTTCATCCGTATAACAGTCAAGTGCACAACTTCATTTCTGCAATGCAATTGTATTCCTATGGGGGCTGAGGGAGGCAAAAGAAAAGGTCAGGGCTGGTCACGCTGCAGCAATTTTCCTTTTTTAACAGGGAAACACTTTCAAGTTGATATCTATGGAATGGAGACCCACAACCAGGGTTTACAATGCCAAGACGGTTGGTTCTCCTATTTAGGTTTAGCATAACCAGAACTGAACACTCTACAAATTGCCCAAGAGAACAGACCCCAAATAGTAAAATAAGGAAAATGAAACAAACATAAAGGAATATACTAGGCCTCTCACTCTCACATACACACTAATCAAGCCAGCGGGTGACTCCATCTTCTTCACCTACAGCTGCGAGAATCTCAATTCGAACTTCTAGAACAGCCTGAATTTCATGACAAGGCAATTAGGAAATGGCAATATCAAGTCATTATTATAAGTGCAACTCTCAACCATAAAATATAAAGGCAGCTAAGGGGTAAATGAGAAGTAGATCTGTGTACAACATAGCAACAAGTAACAGAGTAGACATGCAACAAACCCATGCACTGTGAAAAGAAGATGGGGAGAAAATGACCGAGATATCCAATCTGAGGGCTATAAGGGCCATATGGAGCCTTGCTCATTTATTATGTATTTATTTATTTATTTTTGACAATTAAGAGCCTTACTCTATTTTACCATCCTTCTAGCACATTCTTTTGATATTTGCTAACAATCATAAATAAAGGTCAAAGAGTTGTCAAGAGGAAACTGCAGCCTACTACAGAAACTAAACCAATACACATTCATGAAGAAAGCAGACCATAGAATACAAATGGAAGATAGAATGTATACGAGTAATTTAACTAATATATTCTACATTTTTTCTTTTACTTTCCAGTGTTTGGGGTTCAGTTGTAGGATGTTCTTTCTTCCAGTCCTTTGTATTTGCAATTTTGCATTTGAGTCACTGAAGTTAGTTGTTTAATGTCTAAGTAATAAGTTGTTCTATATGTCAGTGGTTAATGTGATGAGGGTAGTTTCTACAGCTGTCAAAGCATCAGACAGACCCTACCTAACCAAATCAAACTGATTATGTGGTCAGGGACTGCATTACATGACCCAATCCAATTATAATTAGGTCGGGATTGGTTTTGGTTGTTCCAAACCTATTATGACCCAAAGAAACTACACACACATAAAGAAATCCCTAGTCTAATACCTATTTTTTTCATGATAGACTTTGTAATATTATCATATTATGATATCTAAACGTGTCAACTTAACAAATAAATAGGTTTCTTCTCAAATTACAGGTTATAAATATAGCTGTCAATTATAATCAGGTCTTGTCAGGTCAGAATCAATATTCCTGATTATTTAGAACTGGTGCTGCACATTTCCTTATTGGTTCAGTGCCAGGTCTATCTTGAATCCTGACCCAGACTGACCCAACTCATTGACACTTGACGGCACAGCAGTTCAGTCATTGAACTCACAAATAGAATTGGCTATTTGGGAAAGACTAAATTATATAGTGGCAAATGAAATTTTGACTTATTGCTGCTGCAAAGGCTTAGTTGTATGTATGGAACTTCCCCAAAATCCAACAGCAATTCCTAGAAAATCTTAAGAGTGATCCAGGTTATTTTCCTTGCATGCTTCCTGTGCTTGCCTCCTTTTGTGGCTGCTGTTTGTTAGTGACTGAAATATGTCCATTGAAGAAAACCTTAGAATTCCATGCTGAACACAATCACGTGGAATGTAAACCACATACCCTGATAACAAACCAAGAAAAGTATCACCAAACAAATCATCCTTAAGAAAACACATATAATCATTAAAAAAAAATTGATTTCTCCCAGCTCTTCTACCAAGTCCCATACAGAATCTGTTTAGTCCTGTTATAATTCAATTGCCAACTTTAGTTTCCCAGATTTCTAACCAATTTCTCTTGAAATTTCAAATTTTCAAAACCCTAACTTCATCTTAAACCTGTTGGAATTAATCAAAAAACTCCATGTGAGCTTGTCTTACACCACCAGTCCCAAGCCCGAATAATCGAGGATTGTGTCAGATAGGTAGCTGGCATTATATCTTATGATCATGAATCCTGTTAGAATTGATCCAAAACTATGATACCGGGATACATCTATGGGGGTGTTGGATACTTCAACTTTTAATGTAAATCATACCAATACCTTATCCAGCAGTGTTCTTGCCTTATCCAGGTAACATAGATCCAAAGCCCAATGAGATCCTAATTTCAATCCACCAAATCATCCTCAAGAAAATACCTAAAATCATTAGAAAATTTTGATATGACCAAGACACTGCACGCCATTCAACCAAGCCACATACACATTCTGTTTAGACCTGTTTTAATTCAATTCCTAATTCTCATTTCCCTGATTCCTATCCACTTTTCTCTTGACATTTTAGACACTGTATCATTAGACTTCATTCAAAGCCTAATCAGACCAATCATTGACTTTGTCAACTTCTCAAATTGCCTTCAGTACATTGTTCAAGCTGGAGCCAACACAAAACTACAGAAAACAATGAAAAAAATGTTGTATTTCAGTTAGGCTGTATTAGGATAAACAGAATTTGGGGAGAAACAGAAGTATTTACCTGGTTTCATAAATTTTCTAATTCCACCATTTTGAGTAGTGCCATGAGTTTTTTTCTTATGCGATCAGATTATAAGAGGAAGAAAGAGAAGAAGCATAGATAAGTGTAGTTGGGAGAAAGACATGAGAGAGAATAGATCCACAACTATTCTCCTCTTCTACTAATTTGAGAGCATTACAGATCAAAAAGACATCATACCCTTTATACTTCCCAGTCTACAATAATAATATAAAACAATAGTCAAGACCTTTCATATCTCAACAGCATGGACTTATAAACCAGTAATTCTAAGCCTTCCAGTTCAGCTTTTTTGCAAGTTTTGAAATTTAGGGATGGACGGTCATTTAATTCAAGGACTTGGCAAATCATACTATGTCATAGTTTTCTAAATTGTTAGAGTTTAGTATACAGCTTCATATTATTTGGAGGAAAAGCTGAAGATACTAAGATAGTCCAGACATGATCGATTCCTTGCTTGATTGAACTATTTCCGTAGTTGTAATGTAATCTACATATGATCTCTGCTCTGCTGTATGTAAACTGTCACAATAGCCCACTTCAGTGGAAGAGAAGCAAAATTCAGGATGGAATCTTACTTATGTCACCTAGATATCTCTCTAATACTCTAATACCTGAAAGAAGGAACGATAACTTCTACTGGATAGTCGTTGTCAATCGTCATTCACTTGGTAACATCAATAAATAATCTTTTAATTGTATTTCCAGGAGTAACTAGGTGCAAGTCTTAATAACACTGGCTGTCAGAAATGTTTTTAATTCACAGAAGTTCATAGAAGCTCACAAACAGCATCATGGGAACAATGAGAAATTACTAAAAGGCTGGAAATTCACACAACTTGGGGAAATGATAGAATGATAACTGGTATACACTAAAACAGTAAAACTACTACCAAGTAAGTTCCAATAGTAGATGATAACAAAAGTCTTCCAGAAAGTTTCTTTCTAATAACATTTAAGTGGCCTTTCAGTGAATTTCAATTTCTTGGGAGTCTAAAATCATGATCATATGAAACTAGTAAACATTAATATATGAAATCAAAAAACTATGTCGTCTACCTCTCAAAATAATTAATACTTAATTATGTAAATTTCCAGCCTTAAGAATGTAGAAGACAACATTATCAAGTACAAGTAAATCAGTAAAATAGATAGTGGCATGAAGGTACTTCTGTTTCTAACCTCACATTACATTAGTGTAACCAGTTCCAGTGAGATCTGTCTGCAATAAAATATTGCAGTAATAGGCAGAGATATAGGTGCATGAGGCCTACCAAATGTTGGAAGTAAAGATTTTCATTGAAGAAAAATCCATAATGATAGTGTACTTATAAATCTAAATAACCACAAATGTTGATGATGCATTATTCAATAAATAGGAAACCAGAGAGAGAGAGAGAGAGAGAGAGAGAGAGAGAGAGGGAGAGAGAGATCCTTACCAGTGGATTTCTACAGTTGACAAGCCTACAATCCTCCAATAAAGAACCTTCCAACATCCAACTCTCCCAAACATCAAAACTATGACTTGCAAACACAAATTCCATTCTTCTATTTATCTGTAGCAGAAGAAAGGAATTGCAGTTTCACCCTCAGGACATGAAAAATTCTATTGGTATAACCGAAAATAATATCAGACATCATGCCATATGGTATCTTCAGAAAGGGACTTTGAACGAAGTCCCGAAAGATACCAAAATCATCAAAAGCTCAAAACATGACCAATGATGGAAAATATTTATTGACAGTACGAAGAAATTATCAATCATTATACATGTCAATTGATTTTTCAATATTGACTGTTCAAATGCCACTTTTCTTTGATTTAAATTGTTAAGTTTCCCTATTACTTGTCAAATAAAACAACCTACATATCATAATTCCAAGTCTATTCATTATAAAGCTGCAAGCATCACCAAAGTTTTCTGTTCATTGGTGTTTTTTTTTTTCAATTTTAAAATGATTAATCTCAAGATCAACATGGGGTACCAGCTAGTTAATATCTATAGCAACAACCAATGGACCTCTCTCTCACAACTTAAGGTTCAGTATGCAAATCCAACATAGAGGAAAAATACATGAGGAAGTTGGGGCTATGATATTGATCAAAAAGCAAGTTGGAGCTACAGGTTGGTACAACTTAGAAGCACAATTATTCTCGAATGATCTCAATCAGCACTTTAGCACTCGTAATCACCAATCCTTGAATCAGATGATACTGCCTACTGTTCAAGAGCATACTCTATTAATAACATAGACTTAAATAGATGGTTGTTTTCCCTAGCAGAAACTTATGTCCCTTGCTGTTTAAAAAAAGTTTCTCTTGACTAAATCATGCACATTCAGCAACTACAATGTGGACTGCATGATAGGAAATAATACTTAGCAGTCTTTTTGAACTTTACCATCAAGTGCAATTGAGGCCCTTAGTTACAGAAAAAATGCATGAATGCCTTGTCATAAAAAAGTAATCTACTCAAAGCTTAATTTTCATCATGAACTTTGGAAATTGAAAATAGCTTAAGTGACCAACTTCTAGAAAAGTTTAGCCTCCATTTGGGAGTGCTTATTGGATAAATAAGTGCTTATTAATAACTGCTTATCCTATAAGCGCTTATGAGTGTTTGGTGAAAAAGCGCTTCTTTCAAATGGGGGTAGTATAGGTATTTTGAAAATTATGCAGGGGGGCCAAGATGTGTCAAAAAATGAAACAAGCATTCTTCAAAAAGTGCTTGAAAAAAAAAAACCAAAATTCTGAGCTTATTCAAATTTCAAAATGGACTTTTTTCCTGGAAAAGCGCATATTTGGGCTTATTTCCCAAACACATATAAGTGCTTATTGGTGTGGTCCCAGCCTAAAATAACTGTTTTTTTTTCCACGATAGGTGTTTAAAAATAAGCACTCCCAAACAAGAGTTTAAAAGATGTATTTTGGTTCAAGTCAAAGTGGTATCACATATGGATTCTTGACCTTAAAGTTGAAATTTCTGATTACTTTGGCTATAGGGAACAAATAGTTCTTCTCGGCAACTTGTTATAGAATCAATATTGTGAAGCATAATTTCCCTTCATGCACAACATGTGGAAGCCTTTTTTACCAGTCAATCATGGTGAAATCTTTGGTGGAAAAGGTAAGAGAACTTTTACACAAGCCTCATTGCAGGGTTCTGAAGTAGCTAATAATGAGAAACAATGGAAGTAATGAAACCTGTGACCTGCTAAAGATTTTGTGTAAGTGAAACAAAAAAAAAAAAAAACAGTAATTGCAGACTCAATCTGTAGTGGTGTCTATTTTAGTTGCTAACATATCTAATTGATCACTTCCCATCTAAGGATTCAAAGGGGTAAACTACATCAATATTGTGCACAAGTTGTACTCATGGATATAACAACCTTACAAAAGGTCCTCCTAATGAAGGTTAAAGAAGGGCATTCTTTTATCTTCTAGGATTCAGCAACCTCATGATCATGGACAGTGTGCAAGGGAACTTGGAAACTGCCTCACAATATTAGGGGGATCCACCACCATGCCAGAGAGTATCTTTCCACCTCATTAAAAGGGAAGCCTTGCATATTCTTTCCCATGTAATCTTTCATTTCTCATTGCATGTATGGAAAGGAAAAAAATAGGGAGGGGGAAGAAAAAGAGGAGTTCTACTGAGTTATTAGTGATTTCTTCAGAATGCAAGGTTAATTAAGTGCTTTCTCACACCAGAACCTGAAGCACCTTCTTGAGAGAGTTTCTGAATGTTTCATTCAAGCAAATAATAGTTGTGCGCTCATAACTATGAGAAGTTAAGTACTCGAATTAATCAATCTAAGTTATCATTAAAAACTATAGAAAACCAATTGAGAATCGGAAAGTACCTGCAATAGTTTTCCACCAGCAACGAAAGATCGCAATCCAATTGTATCCTGAAAAATAAAGATGGATCCATATACACAGTTATCCACCAAAATTATCTGTGTCACAATCTACAAAAAGAGAAGTTGTTCGTGCACCTTGTTTCTAAAGACAACAAGAAATTGTGCTGCAGGATCCCTTTTTGTCACATTAGACATGGTATCCAGGAACCACCCACCACCAGGGACTCTTTGTCTGGACACATAAAAAGCAGAACGATCTCGGGTATGCAATGCTATAACATATCCATCTTTTAATAGCTCACCGGACTTTCTGTTTAACATCATATTCAATTTTACATGCCGCTCAGAAGTTGATTCTTGTATAGATTCAACAGGATTTTTTCTAATCCTTGAATCTTCAGGGGAAGCAAAACGAGAACTAGAACTTGGTACTTGATCCGTGCCACTCATAGCAGTATCATCTTCTCTCTGTGAAGCAGTATTACTTTCTCTGTCTAATGCAGAAGGGTCATCTGGCTTTTGTTGGGATTTATGACGGGCATGCCTCTTTTTCCCCTTCTTACCAGATCTGCTACGCCTTCCTTCAGAACGAGTGACAGTATGCTGGGACAAACCTGAAGGCCCTGAAATTTGAGGTTGGTTGTGGGATTCTTTAGACTGAAAACCCCTCCTTTTTTGGCGGTTTTCCGGACTTAATTGAATGTCATCTGTCATCTGCTCACCAACACTAATCTGCAAAGCACTCTCCCTGTCTTGCATCTCAGACTGCTCATCTTCATAACCTGATTCACTAATTTTATCATCCTCGTCAGATACAACATTCTTTGGAATAACCCCATCAAAGAAGAAAGTCTGCAATATAGAAATAGCTTTCTCTCTTATCTCCATCCATACTTCTTCACTATAATCAGCACTGCGGGGAAGTATCAATACATTGGGCATTTCTCGTACCTGAAGCACAAAACAGCCAGAAAAATCAATCATACTTGTTAAATCAGTATCATTTCCTATTAAAACCCTATAATTCACACCAAATTGTTTCATTGGAGATTCAAACATTTCCCAGAATAATAAAATGTCAGAAATCATGGTTGGTCCCATGTTTGATGACTCAAATCCTTTAAATCCAACATTCATGTCGGTTGGTGGGATTTGAACCTAACAAGCTAGTAGAACCCAGACTTCTAAACCCAGTATTTACTATTTTTGTTGCCTTTTAATTTCCTTTAGGCTGTGTTTCATTGCAGTACAAATAAATTTTCACTGATGCAAATTTAAGATAGTACAAATGATTTGAGTGTAAATTCTGATTTATTTTTATTTCAAATTTTACCTTATTTTATTTGATTGCAATATAAATGAAATAACATAAGACCTGAAACAGAACCGAGTAAAACCCGAAATAAAATTAGACCAGAATTTGCATTCTTTTCATTTGCACTCCAATACATTTGTACTAGTGCAAATAAGATTGCACTGCAACCAAACACAACCTTAGTTTCAAATATCTTAAACTTATGATGCTCTTTTACCTCTAAAGTAATTTATTTGGACCATAAAAACCAAATCGATAAGTTTTGTGCTTTCTTTTTTTTTCAATAAAAAACTACACAAAAGAAATAATAACTTCTTTAATACTTAGATGATTTTCATTTTTTTTGATAGATTAGATGAATTTCAATTCTTTCTTTCCTATTTTTCCTACTTCAAGAAAAGGATTAAATACGTGCAATATAAAGTAATGAAGATTTGTGATATTTCTAGTTTCATGAATTTTTGGTCCATAATCACTTTTTCTCCTTCTATCTCTCTTATATTTATGTATTTTGGCTAAAAAATGCTACAGCTTGAAAGCTTCATTTTTATTAGCAATAGGAATTCATCACTGATAAAAATAGGATGAAGATCAACAGACATGCTCTTTCATAACCTGTCAAGGACAGACAAAAAGGTAATAATGCAAAGAAAGAATTAATATTTGAGGTGTCTTTCAAATCAATAACCACTCTTCTATGATAGGTAAGAGCGTGATTTAATATTCATGCAATAAACAAAGTATGTAAGTAGTAGTCTAGTAGGTATGACTTTGCCATTTATTTTCTTTTTTAAGGTTTCTATCAGACTATACCATATTCTAGAATCTAAAACATTCCCAGTCCCTTACAGGTCTTAAGATGTTGCATCTAAGAGGGTAAAGGAAAAAGTAAAAGAGATGCCAAGAAGAAATTGAATATATTTTCACATCAACCTCTGAGTCATGGCAAAGTTAACTCAAATGGCAATGAGTATGGTCTCGAATGGTTATTGATGTTTATAATCTAATTAACACTTTAAAAAATTGTTCCATTATTGTTTCTTGATGTAGTTTCTGGAACATGAACTCATTCAATTGTTTCGTACTTGATTCAAATACTAGACTTTTAACTTCAATGATGTCCTGTTTAGTTAAAAATATGTAGTTGCTTTATCTATCATGAACTCCAGAGTTACAGTTAAGTATATATAATTCAGATTTCATATGAATAAGATACAGAGAATCAAGTTAACTTTCACAGTTTGAGGGATGTGTAGAGTAGAAATGTAAACTACTTTATTGTTATATAAAAGTATTTATGAAACTTGTGTAATTGAAAACTCCACTTTTCCTTTGATAACTTTTATGTTTTTTTTATTTTCTTCATTAATTGAATCAAATATTAAAATTCAAGTGATTTAAGTCTCAATTTGAACCCCAGCCATGTGACTTCACAGTTAAGTTCATTTTTTATACTTTTGTTGCCTTCAATGTTAATTGAGATCTATTAAAAAAAGAAGATGTGCAATATAGTGAGAAACTCCGTATTCTTCACTCTTGTTCCAAAGAAAAGCATGGCAAGAAGTTTGAACTCCATATTCATGGGAGCAAGCATGGCATGGTAAAAAGTTTGAACTCCATATTCTTAACTCTTGTTCCAAAGAAAGGAGCAGTGAATCCGGGCATGTGGAAACATGCCACTGTGATGAGCTGGAGTCTATAATGTCTGAACCCAGTAGTCATGGAGGTGGTCGTGAATCTGGCAAGACTGCAAGAGATACTTGTGATCGACTTCGGGTCTTGAATAGAAGCCTGGTCGGTCATTTTGTGAACTCCAATCCTGGGTGGGTGCTGTTTGGTGTACAAGGAAGCCGTTTCAGGTTAGGAAGTAGAATGCCGGTTTCTTCCTCTTCACGTTCAAAATGAGATGGAGGCAAGTGATATTTTGAGGAAGGAACAAAACCAGGTATTATTTCCAGAGCTTAGAATCAAGTGATGGAACCCTCTGATTGGTGCAATCAGAGATTTGGATTCTACAAGCTTGGTTTGGATAAACATCTTCAAGAATTCTTTTGCATATGTGGTGCTTCAAAACCTTTAAAGCAGTAGGGGATGTATGTGAGAGATTCAGATTTGTTGACTCTAGAACGATTTCTTGGAGTCTTGTTGCTACTTGTATTCTAGATGAAGTCGATGATATCCATCTGGTCCCATCTTCTCATTCTCTTCGATTTGTTGGAGAATGCTACGATTTACTTGCCGTAGAAAGTTTGTATCTGTTGAGATGGGTAGAAAATCTAGATTTGAGATGGTAGGAACTGAGCAAGAATTCTCATTCGTTTGCTGGAAATGGTGGGAAGATGAACAGGCAGTTCAAAGAGGAAGGTTTGAGGTTGAAGACAAGGGCAATTGAGAATATCTGCTCTCCTGGGGGTCATTTCGATGGATTTCAATAAATGTGATGCCTGCACGTTTTTGAGAACTGATGAGAATTGTGGTCCATATGAATTTGAAATTTGATCGAGAAAAGTAATAAGTTGGAGCTCCTTTCATGAGGGAGAAGGTGGGGCGGGGGGAGAGTTTAATGTTGGGACTCATGGATGGCCAAAAGAAGGAGAGGGTGGCCAGGGTAAAGAAATGGAGAAATCTAAATGAGAGGGTGGTTTGAGAAGGGAGGTGAGATGAAGTTTCAAATGGGGCCTACGCCTTGAATGTAAAAAGCAATAAACATAGGACGTTGTTTAGATTGTCATGGCTAAAGGCTAATAGAAGGTTTCTTTGCCACTTCAAATGACATAAGAATAAGTCTGGGATTTCGAGAAGGATTTCAAGCAAGAAGCAAGAAGGTAAGGAAGAAAGCTGGGTTTGGGAGACTTCAAGTACAATTCAAAAGGAAAGAGGATTGTTTCAAACACTGGGTCGATGATTGCTGAAGGTCAGAACTTACAAAGTGATCTTGCTGCAGGTTGCACTCCTAATCTTTGGGGTTGAGTGGATGGTGAGCTTGAGTTGGCCTCAGAAGTAGAGGAAGTCAACTTTGACTCTAACAAGAAGTCTGTCAAGGCTATAGGGGAAGGCTATAAGGAAGTGAGGGTTGGGTTGAGGGACGGGGAAGTTGTGACGGGAGACTGTTGGAAGAAGGCAAAGAAGGGATGTTGGTTGATACTGCGGGTTGCAGGGATTGCAACCAGTTAGAGAGATCAAATGATGATTATCTTAATTTTGAAGAAGTGGTAATTGGTAGGTTAGGGGTGGATCTAGGATGAAGGAAGAAGATCAATGTGAAGGCTGGAATGGTAATGGTCAACCAGAAACATCGAGGTTCAAGAAATTTCTAAATTCATGTTACTAAAGTCTTCTCTGGACTGGGAATTACAGCAATGAAAGGAAACAGTTTAAATGGTTGGCAAAGGATATTGAGATAAAATACAGCTGGATGAAGAGAACTGCAAATTTCTTTGCTGATGGGCTACCTAAGCAAGGGGTGAATAGGGAATCTTTGTTCTGGGCTTATTTCTAATTCTGTTTCTTTTCTTTTCTCTGCTTGTGGGGGAGTTAAGACAGTTTACCTCCCTCTGTTTGTATGTAATCTTTTTCTTAATTGAAATTCAATGAAGCTTTTTGTTATTGATAAAAAAAAAGTCCTCTCGACTGAAACTTTGGTTGGTGCAGGCAGGACCTACAAAGAATTTCGAAAAGGTGTAAAAGAGAAAAGGCGCAAAAAACGTTGGGCTGACCGTCAACGATGGAGGTGGGACTGGGTCTCAGATTCTTGTTAGATACAAACCTCAGGTGGGGACCATCCAGCAAGATGAGGGGAATAATGCCGCAGGATCCAATTCTGTCAAGGATGTGTTGGTTTCTAACTCTGACAAAAAGGTGGAAAAGGCAGGAAGTTTGCCCATTGAAGAAATTGTTACAGAGATGTAGAGATCGGCAAGAAGCTTGGATTTTTTTTTTTTGGGGGGGGGGTGGAGGGGTTTGCTAGTAAAGCCTTTGAGGAGTTTGAGAGGTTGAAGAAAGTGGTTAATGGGGGAGGGGGAGAGACGTGGAACGAAGAAGATGAAGGACAGGAGGAAGGTCTCGAGGAGGATTAAGGAAAGGGCTTTGTCAGTGTTTACGGGCTCCAGAAAAGGTGGAGGTGTGTGGGAGTCTTTTGGTTTAGGGGCAAAAGGTGTTTTTGTTGTCCTTTATTTCAGTCTGTTGGATTTTGGATGTTTGAGGTCTAGTGTGTTGTTTGTTTTGATTTCAGTGGGTGTTTTGACAGTCCAGTGTCTGACTCTGTATTGGGTGGTTTCTTATCACCTTCCTATTGTGATCTTTTTTTTTTATGAATTTATTGTTACTTTTCAATATATATATAGATATAGTGAGGGCCCAAGAAAGAAAGCCCAAAAAATACAAACAAAGCTGAAGTTAAAGCACTACATGATTGCTACTTGTTGGTTGTGTCAAGATGGAAGAAAGTATACAAATGACCCAAGTCCCCAAGATAAGACATTCTTTCCCATCAAATCTTTGGCAAGACATTTGTTGCAAAAGAAAGCCATTTTTAAGCAATAATTTTAAAATATAGTAAAACATAAATAAGAAGCACAAGGCAAGATGGAAGAAAGTATACAAATGACCCACTACAGGTAAAAATTCTTATGACCCAAGTAGCCAAGCCCTGAAGGCAAAGCCCACTACTTGTTACAACTAACACATCACATAGCCCCCAATCCCATAATCTACTACAGAATAGCAGCTCCATAATAGAGCTAGCTATATCCACTATTGAACTGGCAAGACTGTGACACACGAGGCCTTTACAACCATCTCAAGAAGACTGTCGTATTAGCTGCCAAAAACCTAACTTCCTGATTCATAAAGGTGGCCACGAGCTGAGCTTTTCACGAGCTATTCAAGCTCAGATCGTGAAAAGCTTGATTCAGCTCAGTGTAAACTGAGCTTCGAGCCGAGCTCGAGCCCAATATATAGGCTCGTTTGCTAATCAAGCCGAGCTTGATCCCATAAAGATCAGTTCGTGTAAAAATAAAAAATCTTATATATATAATATTTTTTATTTTATATATATAATAATAATTAGTTTTTATAATTCTTAATTTTTTATTTTTATAAAACATTTGGCTCACAATCGAGCTCAAGCTTATGAGCTTTTGACTCAAGCTCAAGTCTCTAGCTTGAATCGAGCTCGAGCTCGAGCCTCATACTTTTTTGGTGAGACAAACTCAAATAGCTAGATATTCGGCTCGGTTCGAATCCACCCTTGTGATTCATCCACCCGATTACCACTCATGAGCTTTCTTTCCACCATCAAGCTAAGGAATCCCAAAGAAAATATCAACGTCAATCCCTGAAGCAGAAATAATTTTGTTATCTAAATTTGATAGCTTGGGTTGTCAACAAGGCTCTCCCCACATGACAGATAAGCTCACAGACTCCTTGTAACATTATCAGTGTTGGATGCATTGCTGGGTGAACTAATGTTTACACATAAAGAGCCCTATTGACAGCTACTGTGGACAGCCAAAGTTTTCTCTCTTGAAGCAATGCCAGCCCTGGTAGCCATAGCATGGAGAATCAGGCCTCAGTATGCAAGGAGTATATCTCTCAAGTATCTAAAAGCATTCCCAATTTCCTATCCCAGGTTCTCCAAGAAGCACCCATCAAGTAACAAGAGAAAAAATTTTCCATCTACTGGAACTAAAAATATCATAGATGCTTTTTATTTTCCTTATTTTCTTTGGGGGTAATTACATCCAATCATTATTCAAGTAAAGACCTGACACTATTTAAACAAACCAGGACTTAATTCACTGAAAGATTTTGATGTGAAACTAGATGTGTATCAGTGTTTTAAAAGCGAAAGGTGCAAAAAACAAAGTGCAAGGGCCATTTTGCACCCAAGGCGCAAGGTGCAAGGCAAGGCACATGCCTTTTTGAAGCAAGGCGAAAAATGCAAAAAAGTTCTAAAAATTCAAAAAAAAAGGCAAAAAAATTAAAAAAAAATGTAAATTATTAAAATATTAAATGCATTATTAATTAAAAATATAAACTTAAGTTTTAAAATGAATGCTTTAAAATTTTATTATTTAAAACTAAAATACATAAACATAACATGTAGAACATATTTAAAATGAAAATTTAAAAATAAAATCAGGCATAACATATAACACATATTCAAGAGTGCAAGCTCTTACTCTATTTTTTTCCCAATTGCATTACTTCAAATAGCTAATGTGATGTTAAACATTATGCATTCTTGATTGTATGAGCCACCTTTGTACCAAGCCCCTCGAGGCAAGCCCAAACAAGTCCATATTATGGTCTTAAATTCTTAATCCCTATAAAAAAAAAGAAAGGTTGTATAACTTTAGTGTCTTTTAAAAATATCTTTTATTAGGACGAATGAGCAACATTAGCAAATATGGGGTTTTTGGAGCTTTGGCGAGAGAGCAAAGCGACTTGTTTGGGCTTGCCTCAAGGGGCTTGGTTGGGGGTCCAGGGGCTGGCCCAGCTGCTAAACACACATACACACAACACACACACAAAAGAAAAAAAAAAAAAAAAAAAAAAAAAAAAAAAACAGAAAAAATGCACAGATTTTCAAATGGCACATGCATGGGCTGAAGCGCAAGGCACACCAGGACCCCAGGTACACGCCTAAGTGCACCAGGTGCGCGCCTTTTGAAAATACTCCACCTAACCTAGGCGAGGCACATACCCTAAAATGCACCCCACCTATGCGCCCGAGGTGCGCCTTTTAAATCACTGATGTGCATGGCAGTTAGGAGGAGTAAATAACCAGAACAAGGTCAGCAAACCAAGAAGCATGATAGGAGAGGTTCCAACAAAAATGTAGACAGGAAACAAAAATGGAGCTAGACACAAACCTAGTTGACAAAGCAATCATGCAAAAAAGGGCACCTACAGTTGTATTCAAACAACAAATTCCTACATCCTAGATATCAAGTCATACCCTAAGGTTAATGCCCATACCCATGCTTCCATCCATTGTGGCCCTTCAGCACCATCCAGTGCACAGCCAGCAAGAGTTCCATCAATCAAAAGCTGCTTCAGAGCACAATCATCCAACAGTTGACTGCTCCCTGTATTCACAAGAAATGCCCCTGCAGCAAGAAAATCTTCCTTCTTTAGATACCAAATAAAAAAATCTGTTAATTAGATTTTCAAAAGAAAGTGCTTAAATTATCTTTTTATATCACAATATTAATATTATGGTCAATTTGGGAAGGAATACAAGAATTCTCAAAGATGAATCATATATCCAAGTAGTGTTAGAGCACATTTCAACAAGAGTGATGCATTGGGTAAGAATTGTAAGTTTGTTCAGCTCATCGTCAATGTAAGAATTTTAAGTTTGTTCAGCTCACCTTCAATGGATGACATACTTGGGAGATGGCAATACATGGCAAATTTTTCATCTCAAAGGAGTAGAATTACTATCTTGGACTTCTTCAGCATTTAACTTGAAATTAAATTTTGCTAGTTGCAGCATGGACAACATCTCAGGAGGGTCAGGTGTTGGAGTAGTCATTAGGAATCATCTTGGTGGCGTCTGGTAGCTTAAGGGGGCCAAAGATAAAGGAGATCCCTAAACTACAGAAATATAGTAATGGAAGGGATGTTCTAAATATTCATTCTGTGGGTTAGGTGTTCTTAATATTTTGAAAATATAATAATAGAATAAACATCATTAAACTAAAATATTATTCTGTGGGTTTATGTACTAATTTCTTTTTATTATTTTCTTATTTGTTAGGGTTCAATCAACACACGTGTTGGTGCATGCTGTCTTGAACCCTAAATACTTAAAAACCTGAACCAATAAGTTAGGTAGAACTTAAAATTTTGCTCAATAAACACATTATTCTTTTCTTTTTTTTTTAACTTTAAAACAGGGACTCAGCCCCTATATTTTCTAAATTTTAATTTCTTTCTTCTATTTCTTCTCATGAATATGTTGATTTTCTATATTTGAATATGAAGCCCATACCTTTTTATGAAAATTATAGATACTTATTAGTGAACCTTGATTACTAATTGCTAAGGAACCTAGGGAACTACCTTAGGATTCATTTTTTTATTTAAAAAAAAAAAAAACATCACCTAGGCCCTAGGCAACAAGGCGCCCCGCTGTCGTCTAGCCTCACCTTGGCGCCTTGAAAACTGACATTGGTACATATTTGGAATGAGCATGATTAATTCAATACTTTAAACTTTTTTTTTGATAGATAATTCAATACTTTAAACTTTCAAGAGACCACTTTGATAGCATAGATTATTGGGTTGATTTAGTTGGATGGCCCAAACTCATTCAAATCCTAGTACATCACTTGGTTGATTGAGATCAATTTACCAATCTTAAGAGACAACTTTCATGGCCTAGACCTTTGGGTTAATTTGACACATCAGTTAAATGACCTGAATTTGGTACAGCACTTGAATAAATGGACCATATATTTAGTTTCATCTACCATTCCATTTCCATGGCCTAGATTAGATGAGACTTTTGCACATCACTTGAATTTTCAAGACCAATTGGCCGGTATTGAGGCTCCATTTTAATGGTTTAGATCTTTGCTTAGAAGATCATGATTGAAAATATTTTTTTTATAACTGCAGAGCTCTAGGCTTGGCTTCTATCTTTGTTTRGGTMTAGTTGGGATATGCCAGCAGAAGTAAGCACAACCTTTAACCCTTCTTTCTTCTCTTGGCCCCATCATAAAAGAGGAAGGAAAATGTGGAGATGATCGTGAGCAGCATGTTATAGACAGTCTGGGAAGAAAGGAATACCAGAATCTTCCAAGAAAAAGGAAGAAGCAGTCAAGCCTTAAAGGACTGCATTATGTCCAGGTCATTACATTGGTTAAAGACTCTAGAATTATTTAACCATTTCACTTTTACTGATTGTTKGAAGGATTGGAAGTTGGTAGCAAGCTGTTCCTCCTACAAGGGAAGGGYARTRACTAGCTGGGTCCCCCCTCCTCTTGGTTCTTTGAAGCTGAATTTTGATGGGAGTAGCCAAGGTAACCCAGGTCCCTCTGGGATGGGAGGTGTACTAAGGAATGAGGCTGAAGAGATTGTCTTAATCTACTCTGGCCCTTTAGGAGTTGGGAACTCTATCCGAGCAGAACTGTTAGCTGCAATACAAGGAATACTTCTTGCAAAAGAAGTGGGAGTGGAGCAACTTCTGATTGAAGGAAACTCTAAGACAGCGATGGACTGGTTAAATAATCTGGAGGATGTCACTTGGGGCTACAAAAATGAGTTAAAGAAATTCAAATGGCTGACAAGAAATATGTCTATAACAGTACAATGGATTGGGAGATCAGCTAATGTTTCTGCTGATGTCTTGGCAAAACAAGGGATAAATAGGGAAACATTGTTCTGGGCACAATTGTAACTATTGTTTTAATTTCAACATTCATGTTTTCTCTGTTGTAGTTTGTGTATTTTCTGTTTGGAGAGGCTGCTCCTCGCACCTCTAAGGGGATTTTCTTGTATCTATTCATTATTTTAATGGAATTGATGTTATTTATCAAAAAATATATATTTTTTTATAATTTTAATTGGAAAGGTAAAATTGGAGTTTACCCTTTTTTTCAATCTATGCATGTATTAATGCTTGATGCAATGGTAGAATCTCAGGCAGAAAAAGTAAGACGACAGTTTAAAGTCTGAAAGTGACCACTTTGTGCAAAACATGTGTATGCACATGCATTTAAAGCTTTAGTTCATCAAATGGTTTATAAGAATACTATCAGTTCCTCTAAAACTCCTTATACTCTAGTACTTCTTATTTATGTGATTATACTCATTTATATGCGCTTCCTAGACAAGCATAATCTTCTTATGCATATTTGTGTAGTTTTCCTCATTTTAGTCCCATGTTTTCCTTATGTTGGAAACTAATGTTGTGTATGCCTCATGTTTTTGAGACTTATGCCCCACAAATCAAGAGGTCTTGAGAACTCACATCACACCTACACTTTTCTAAACATTGCAACTGATCACCTTACCCAATGAGCTGTTAATCACGGCAGCCAGCCAGCTAGAGAACATTCCTTCTCTATTTGATACCTTGAAAAATAAATATGAAATTTACCAGGTTTAATATGCTTCAAGCATTCTGCATTGATAATTTGAACAGTTTCATTTGTTAGTGCACAATGAAGTGAAATAAGGTCACTTGCAGCAAGCAAATCATTGAGTGTATCCATTCTTCTGGCAGCTGGAGGAAATGTTATGGAAGGCCTGCCTGACTTCCCTGCTCCCTGCATATAAGTGAATTCAGAAGAGAAATTAAAGCAAAATAAGTAACACCTTAAAGAATAAAATTCAAGACCTGGCAATGTAAACTGCAATAATTTACATTATCAGGTTAAAAATCAATTCTGAACACAAAAAAAAGAAGAGTTTAGGTATTTAACCCTTATAGAAAAACATTTTTCATTAGAAACTGCAAGCCAGTAGTTTTACTCCTCATTTTGGTATTCTTTTTCTTTTCCCCATGGGAATTTTTAGATCCAGACCCTAATCAAAATCTGGAGAGAAAGATAAGCTTGACTTTCTAGATTGACAACTGAATTGGTTGATAGCAGCTTGTTAGATTATAGCTGAGAAGGGCCTAAAAAGCCTACCAAACGAACTTTCACCTAAAAGCTGATAATTGCAACAGAAAGATACCGTTGGTGTAAAGCATTGGAACGTAATATAACTAACTGAAAAATGCATCGCTTTTGCAGATGTGCTTCAGCTTATCTTATCATCAGCATGTATCTTCACTCCTCATACGAATGAAAACCAGAAGAAAATCAAGCAGGCATCATGTAATGACTTGGACTCAGAAGTTAATGTTGACATTCGGACTAGACCCGAGTAGTGAGCTTGAATTTGCAATATAAAGAATTTCTAGGTCACACTCCTCGTACGCATGAAAACCAGCAGAATATCAAGCAGGCGTCATGTAATGAGTTGGACTCCGAAGTTAATATTGACATTCGGACTATGCCCAAATAATGAGCTTGAATTTGCAATATAAAGAATTTCTAGAGATCAAACTCATCTAAGGTCACACTGATCACTTGAACATTCACCTTACTTTCAACAACTCCAGATCTATTTATAGATGTATATAAAACGCTAAAACAGTTGCAGCATTATTCCCATTGTGCGTACCTCATGAACATCGAAATAGAGCACACTCATCTTAAACGCCAAGCTCCTGGTGGCCAACGACCTTGCTGACGCGGATCTACCCACAATCCCCAGAACGAGGCCTCGACAGCGTCGCATCCCGCGACAGAGAGGCTGGACTGAGCCGAGCCATCCGGAGGCAGAGAAAGCATGACGAGAAAGTAAGTGAGTACGACGAAGCAAGCCGAGGAAGAGAGCCATGACAGTGTCAGCAATCTCTTCGGCGCGCGAGGCATCAACGTGGACGAGGCGCAGGCCAAGATCTGAGGCGAGGCCGGAGTCGACGGAGCGGTCCGGGGAGCCAAGGCAGAGAATGAGTTGCCATGGCTGGAGGCGGCGTTGCGCGGCGCGTGGGAGGAAGGCAAGGGAGTGGAGGAGAATGGCAGCTGCGGCCTCGATCCGGCCGTCGGCAAGGCGGCTGAGACCGACGTGTTCGACGGTGGCAACGCCAGCGAGGGTTTCCTGTTCGAAGCTGCAGTCCTCGAGACAGTTGAGAGAAATCACCAAGGGAAGTGGTGGTGAGGATGATTTTAAGCTGCCGCTACGGGGAGGCATTGATGTAGGGCTTCGTTTGGTAGAATCCATCACAAGTGACTCTCTCATCGTCTTCTTCCTTTTCACTGATTACACTTTTTTTTATTCTTCCTCTCTGTTGATGCTAGAGCTGCTGCTGCTCTCGTACTTGGTATCTTCGCTTTCATTTTGTTATTTTCCTTTTGTTCTTTTTTTATTATACACACTTACACAGACTTCTCGTCTTTCATTTTCCCTCCTCTTCCTTTGTGCCTGGTTTCTCTCTCTCACGCACACCCTGTGTGACTGTGTCGGAATTCAGAAATCAAAATTACAATTTACAAATGCTTTTGGATGATCAATATCCCCTGATATCAATTTAATGACTATTTAATCCTCTCGTTGGATGGCAGTCGTCGATCTGGGAATATAAAATATTCAAACAACGTGGGCAATACACGATACACATTATGGTAGATTTGATCGACAAATGCTTCCTTGAGCGACTTTGTGAGCCTCGTGGCAACAAGAAGATGACCTTGATGGGACAGTGAAGTGAGATATAATACATTAGAGTACATCCTAACAAAATATCCCCAATGAAAACTTCCAGTGAAAATTTGGCGTACTCGTTACTGTTGGAGGACGAGGAACATCTCAACGGCCAACCATCCGATAGGCGATGACCACTGATGACTGACCCATTAATATATTATCATGTTTGGTAAGTGGTAACTCAGTCTCTTTCGATGTTTATAATTGGGAATTGAGGATTGGTTTGGTAGTTTGGTAAGAGTTCAAATCAGACCCCTACTAATATCTAAAATGACGATGTTAAGATCAGAAGATGTTCTCAGTACACGACAGGATATTGTGGGGGCAGCAGTTTTAGGGGGGGGGGGACTGATTGGGTCTCGTTTGGTAAAGAGCAGTTTTAGGGGGGGGGCTACCAGCCTACCACTCATGACTCATTTCATACACTTGGGATTGTTTAGGGTAAAATAAATACTTTGACAATCATATAAACCTTCTCTTACCTTTATAGTTTCATTTTAGCAAAAACCTTACTCCTATTAAAAAATCGACATATTCCTCCCTTCTCTTAGTGACCAAGACCAAAAACGTTAAATCGAAGACCACTTTTTTTCAAAATACCTAGTTTACCCTTTTATAAATTAATGAGTATCTATTTTCACTAAAAAACCCTTATCTACATTTTATACTCTTTGCCCCCTTTTATGTCTCAAGAGGAACGAATCCAGAAGAACGAACTAAGGATTTCGCTTAGGTGGGTTCTCTATTTTCATTTTAACGCACAATGGTCTTACCGGTATTTAGTGTTTTTGTAGATTTTTAAATGAGTACTCGACTGTCCTGCAACCATCCGATTTGAAGATTGAGGATAGTTGCAGAGAGTAGGGTAAAATTGAAATTTTGTGGGATAAGAAGAGAGTGGTGGTTTGTTACAAATCTGTGTTCATTTGATGAGAAAGAAATAGGAGAAAGAAAAAAGAAGAGAGTAGTGGTTTAATACAAATTTTATGTTCATTCTCTGAGAAAGAATCGGTGATGAGCTTCAAAAACCAATGTTGTTTGGTTTGACAAATAGAGAGAAAAGGGAAAGCTTCAAGTTAGCAACATTTTTATTAGCAAGGGCAGATTCAGGTTAGCAAGGGCAGAACTCATCAAATGGGTGGGATTTAATCCATTCTTTCTGAATATTGATCTGGTTGTGCCTGCATATTGGGGTGATGGCATGGGAGGGGCCTGGGTTTGTTCGTCTAAAGCAAATTAAAGCCAACAGAAAGAGGTCCATGGGCGAACAATTGTTGTTCTCTATTCTAAATATAAATTGCCTTCTCTATTCTAAGAATGATAGCTACCGAAAGTGTGGTTGTATAAAGCACAATAACCCATATAAAAATTGGCATTAATAAGAGGAAATATATCTTTTGAACTCCTTGGATTAAGCACAGATATGTCAATCAGTATTTCGATTCTCAGATGAACTCCTTGGATTCTCATGATAGCTATTGAAAGAAATACAAAAAATGAACTCACATAACATAAATCGAACTCTTTGGATTCTCAAAGAATGAGCACAGGTCTATCAATCAATACTTCGATTGTCAGAGAACGAACAGCGGTAGAGTCTCAGAGAATGAACAACAAAATGGTCTCCGGTGAAGAACGATGAAGAACGGCGGTAGTCTCCGGTGAAGAACGGCCTGAATTCTCAAGAATGAATAGCAAAATAGTCTTTGGTGAATAATAGAGAAAGAACAGTGGTCTCCAATGAAGAACGGTCTAGATTCTCAAAGAACGAACAACAAAATTGTCTCTGGTGAAGAACAGCGGTAGTCTTTGGTGAAGAACAGTGGTAGTCTCTAGTGAAGAAAGTTTTGGATTCTTAGAGGGTGAAAAACGATATGGTTTCTCAAAGAATGAACAGAATAATAGTCTCTGGTGAAGAACGGCGATAAATGATTGTCTCCAGTGAAGTACGATTGTAGGAAAATGAATGAAATATTTTGGAAAGTGGAATATTCCAAGTAATATATGGAATTTTACAAATTGATCAGATGACGCCTAAGGGTAAAAATGTAATTATACATGTTTTCCGTCTTGGTCATTGACGAAAGAGAGATATCTGATGATGGTCATTTTGGCAGCTCCCCGCTGGCTGCTAGCTCGGATGCTAACTGATGGTGCACAATATGACTGCTCTTTGGACATTTGGCTACTTCCCGATGGCTGATGACTCTGGAGCCGAGTTATATGATCTCTACTAGATGAAGGCTCTGATGTCGAGCTGACTTAGCAGAGCTAGGTTGATTGCCGAGCTGTGTTGCCTTTTTAGAGATACCTGCAAGGAATCAACGTCAGAGGACCTAGGGTGGCTAACCTGGTGAGGTCGCTTCAATTCTTAAGTTAGTATCGTACTTTGGTTGCGAGCTGAATACTTGAGTGTAGAGAGAGCTAGTGAGCAAGTAATCGCGCGTCCCTCCCTGTGTCATTGGGGTTGGTGCCTTTATATAGGCTTTGTTTGGCGTGGGCTTCACGCACTGTATCTGAGATTTTCGGGACGTCGCCTAACCGGTCTGAGATCCACGGAGGTAACTGCCATGCACATTGACCATCCTCTAGAACACTCGGTACGTGGGCCAACTTCCAAGAAACTTGGGAGTGTCGGGATATGCATATTGAATTTTTCAGCGAGCACAACTCACAGGTTGCCTCCTAGACCTCAATCAGGTTGGTAAGCCCTCGAGGGAGGTCGCTCCTCGCATCGAGGTCACATCGGTCCTAGACGAAGTGCTCCTAGTCGGCCTAAGTTGTGGTCAAGGTTGCTAGGCCGGAGTGAAGATGAACCGCAATCTGGGACTCCAGATCACCGCTTAGGTGGTGTCCATGTGTCATCCAAATGTTTCAAGATGCCATGTGTCACGATGTGACTAGAGGGCCAAATCCGCCCTCATCAATTGCCCCCCACTCCTGAGTTGAGGGCAGCTCGTCGAAGGGAGTAGATTGTTCCTTTTGGCCCGGATGACTGTTTGATGGGCTCGTAGTCGTAAGCGTTGGTCCAATTTGCTTCTCAAGTTGGAAGAGTTCAAGTATTTGTAGCCTTATGTAGGACCTTGCCATCTTGATTTTCAGGGCATGAGAGTGGACTCATCCGCTTGAGGAGAGGTGAAGTAGGTACCCCGACCTATTACCTCAAGAGCGGAGCTCCTCATGCCATCCTCAAGAAGGGGTTCTAACCATGTGAATGCTTTATTAGGTTGCTCCACTTAGGTAGACTTCAACATAGTGATACTTAAACCGGTTCCCAAAAGAGTAGCTAATGAGTCTGACACAGAGCCTGAAACCGAAGTGAAGAGAACGGACAAGTTTGCATCCGTCATGGTGCTGAGAGCGAACTAGTCTCTCTTTCTCATGCTGAATGCAAATTGCTTTTTATTTCTCCCATGCAAAAGAGGCAACTGGGTCTTATGTGGTGCTGAGGTCTTTTATCAACTCGGCACCTTAGCCCTTAAGCTTTGGGAGTGACTCACAGTCCACTCTCCTTATCCTTGATCTTGCCCATGCCGAAGAGGCAATCGGGTCTCATGTGGTGTCGAGGTCTTTTATCAACTCGGCACCTTAGCCCTTAGGCTCTGGAAGCGACTCGCGGTCCACTATCCTTATCCTTGATCTTGCCCATGCCGAAGAGGCGACCGGGTCTCATGTGATGTTGAGGTCTTTTATCAGCTCGACACCTTACCCCTTAGGCTCTAGGAGCGAGTCATAGTCCACTCTTCATAATATTATTTACCCGATGTGCGGTCTGACCAATTCGCTTAAGCAAGTGGTCAATTCTATTGTACCCTTAGATGTGGCTACTTCTACATCGTCACTTGAGATTGGCTTCCTCGGGAAGGTGCTTGCAAGATCATGACATACTGCTCCTAGAACCGCTGACTGTCTGCTTCTATTGGAGTCATGGGAGGGTCACCCTAAGGGGGCAGCTCTCCTGTCTACGGGTCGCCTACTCTCATGGGAACCATAAGGGGCTCGACCTATGAGGGTGGTTCCACTTTCAGCTTGCTTCCAACTCTCATGAGGGCCATAAAAGCTCAACCTGTAGTGAGACTTTGCAATTCGGGCTGGAGGTAGTCTGGGTCAGATCGCTAAGGCTCGTCCGGGCTGGTTATCTATTTCTGTTTTGTTTGTAGGTTTTGTCCTTACTTTTGATGTCAAATGATAAGTTGATGCCGTGGTTGCACTGCATCAGCCCTCGGAGACGCTGGTCATCAACTCCTATGAGAAGCCATAGGGAGATCGACCTACGGGAGCAGCTCGACTAGCTATAGGTTGCTAACTCGCACGAGAGCCTTGAAAGGCTTGACCAACAAGGGCATCCGCACAATCCATAGGCCGCTACCTCCCGCAGGAGCCGCGAAGGGTTCAACCTATAGGGGAGACCTCGCAAAGAAGGCTAACGAGGCTCATCCGGGCTGAAATGAGATCGGCAGAGCAGCTTAGTCGGTTGGCCATCAACACCCACGGGAACCACAAGGGGCTCGACCTGCGGGGGCAGCTCTACTCTGAGGTAACTATCACTAGACTACGGGTTGTTAAGGTCATCCTGTTGCTCATTGCTCGAATGCACCAAGCTTCTTGATTTTCATGGAGGAGGGTTCTCATGTTCTTGCCCCCCCAGTACTTGATTCTTTGTTCTCGATGTTGGTGCTGCTAAAAAATGTCTTTGAGTTAATAAAAAATGGAAATTAGAGAGTGAGAAGTTAAATTTTTAAAAGGTAAGATCTTAGCTTTCTGGAAGAAGAGGACTTAGCCTTTTACAAGGTGAGAACTTAGCTTCTTGTAGCGTTTCCCACAGACGGTGTCAATTGATGATGGTCGTTTTGACAGCTCTCTGCTGGCTGTTAGCTCGGATGTTGACTGATGGTAAACAATTTGACTTCTCTCTGGTCATTTGGCTACTTCCTGATGGTTGATGACTCTAGAGCCGAGTTATATGATCTCTACTAGATGAAGGCTCTGATGTCGAGCTGACTTGGCAGAGCTAGGTTGATTGCCGAGCTGTGTTTCCTTTTTAGAGAGATCTGCAAGGAATCAACGTCAGAGGACCTGGGGTGGCTAACCTGGTGAGGTCGCTTCAATTCTTAAGTTAGTATCGTACTTTGGTTGCGAGCTGAATACTAGTGAGCAAATAACCACGCCTCCCTCCCTGTGTCATTGGGGTTGGTGCCTTTATATAAGCTTTGTTTGGCATGGGCTTCACGCACCGTATCCGAGATTTTCGGGAGGTTGCCTAACCGGTCCGAGATCCTTATAGGTAACTTTCATGCATGTTGATCATCCTTCGGAACACTCGGTATGTGGGCCAACTTTCGAGAAACTTGGGAGTGTCGGGATATGCATACCAAATTTGTTGGCAAGCACAACTCGCAGGCCGCCTCCTGGACCTCAGTTAGGTCGGCAAGCCCTCGAGGGAGGTCGCTCCTTGTGTCAAGGTCACATCGGCCAGTGACGAGGTGCTCCTAGCCGGCCTAAGTTGTGGTCAAGGTCGCTAGGTCGGAGCAAAGACGAACTGCGATCTGGGACTCCAAGTCACCCTTTAGTCACATCATGACACATGGCATCTTGAAACAACCAGATGACACATGGACACCACCTAAGCGGTGATTTGGAGTACCAGATCACGGTTCATCTTCGCTCCGACCTAGCAACCTCGACCACAACTTAGGCCGGCTAAGAGCACCTCGTCTAGGGCCGACCTGTAGTACCTCATCACTGGCTGCTATGACCTCGATGCGAGGAGCAACCTCCCTCGAGGGCTTTCCAACCTGACTGAGGTCCAGGAGGCGACCTACGAGTTGTGCTCAGCGGCAAATTTGGTATGCATATCTCAACACTCCCAAGTTTCTAGGAAGTTGGCCCACGTACCGAGTGTTTCGGAAGATGGTCAACGTGTGTGGCGGTTACCTCGGGGATCTCGAACCGGTTATGTGACCTCCCAGAAATCTCGAATACGGTGCATGAAGCCCACACCAAACAAAACCTATATAAAGGCACCAACTCCAATGACACAAGGAGGGATGTGCGGTTACTTGCTCACTAGTTCTCTCTACATTTAAGCTTTCAGCTCACAACCAAGACAACGCGATACTGACTTAAGCATCTGAGCAACCTCATCGGGTTAGCCACCCCGGGTTCTCTGATCTGTTCTCTTGCAGTTCGAACCAACTCACTACGCAATTAGCTTCCAGGTCATCTTCCAACTAGGAGCAACCAGATCGTGCACCATCAGTGTTGATATTTTCAAAAATAGAGGAGAGGTTTTTGCTAAAGTGAAACTATAGGGGAGGTTTTTATGATTGTTAGAAATTTCGGTGGAGGTTTTTGCATTTTGCCTAAGATGCTAATTTAAGTCACTTATAAACTTAGGGTATGTTTGGTTCGTAGCTAGAATAGGAATGGGAATCAGATTGGTTTATTCCCATTGTCTGTTTGTTTTAGATAGGAATGTGAGTGGGAATTGGAATTAGTAATAATGGGATTTCATTCCCAATGGAGGGGCAGGGTGTTGGGATTCACGTATGAATAGTTGAAGAGAATCCTACATTGGAAAGGAACAAGAGGTGCAAGGGACTTATATGTAGAAGTAGCCCATAACCCAATACCTTAAACTTTTGGGTTGTATGTGGTGTCTCTCTCTTGTATGCAAGTCCTACGTGCGTGTAGGCATACAAACCCCAATTTTAATGACTCCCCTCAATACCCAACACAGGGAATGGCCATTCCCTCAAATGGGAAATGCCATCCCAAGCACCTATTCCTACAAACCAAATAAGGCCTTAGTAATTCCATTTACTAGTACTAGTAGGGACCCATGTGATGCACGAGAAAATCCAATAATTCAGTATTGTATTTATATTGAAAAGTATACAATAATTTAGTAGTATATCAATAATTATTCATTAATTATGCAAGCAATTTTCAAAATTTAGTAATTTTCCAAAATAACACTAAATTATAACAAAATTTTTCCAAATTCCAATAATCAATTTGTTTTAATATTTTAAATAACAATAAAAAATATTAATATAAAATAATTGAAGATATTATACACTGAAATATTAAAATTATTGAAATTATAATTTCAAACACAAAAAGTAATATAAAAATAATGTTTAATTTATTAAACTATCAATAAATTATTTATTAAAAATATGTAATTTTCATAAATATCAATAATTCAGTAATTATTCATTAATTATACAAAACAATTTCAAAATTCATTAATTTTCCGAAATTAAACTAATTTATAATAAATTAAAAAATGTTAATATTTCTAGTAATATTAAAAATGTTATTATGAAATAATTGGAAAATATTAATTACTGAAAAAATAAAAATACTAAAAGTTATAATTTAAAATAAAAAAATAATGATTGATTTATTGGAATATTAATAAAGTTTCAATATTTGTATTTTAAAATATTAAAATACAAAAATAGTATTAATAACTAATTACTAGAAGCATTCAAACAAATAAGTAAAAAATTAAAAACAAATAACTGAAAAATGTTAGAATTACTAAATTATTGAAAATAATAACCATTGAAAATTTTAATTACTAAAACATTAATTTCTGAAATAACTAAAAATAGTAACTAAAACTTAAAAATATTAAAATACAAAAATAATAAAATAAATGATTAATGAAATCATTAAATCAAATAAATACAAAATATAAAAATAAATAAATAGTACTAGAATTATTTTATTACTGAAAATAATAATTATTGAAATTTTAACTATAAATATAATTATTTACTGGAATAACTAAAAAAATATTAATTACTGAAAATATTAAAATTACTAATGTAATGATTATTTTTAGAAGTTAATAGTGGTACTTGATTATTTATAGCTATTAATTAAAAATTAATAATTAGTTATTAGATTATGAATTAATGAGTAATTATTATTTATTAAGTAATGTAATTATGATTATTTATTAATTATTTTGAGAAATTAACAGTAATAATTAGTTATTAATAGTTATTAGTTAAAAGACAAACCGGACTGGTTATTAATAGTTCTACTGGTTTGTTATTAAAACGGTTTTACTTACTAATATTATTAGTAAACATGTACGTGCATTTGCACGTGACAGTATCTACAAGACAAAACTATTTATAATTCATGGATAGTTTTTGAATAGTTATAAGTGGACAATTTTTGGAGTGAGAGTAAAGGATATATACGCCCTCTTTATCCTTTTTATGCCCGTTGTATGCTGCTTAGATAAGAGGTAGAAAATGTCCAACAAAAATTCCAGAAAAAAAACATTTGCTCTTTTATAAGTAGTATAGATTATTTACTAAAAATAACTAAAAGTAATTATTGAAAAGTATTAATTACTAATATTATTAATTACTAATATTAACTAAAAATAACAAATCCACATCCATCACTGGCGAAGGTTAAACACTCACTTTAACAAAGTTCCTTGATCCATCAAACAACACCCGGTAGGACATATCCTAATCTGCTTTAAGAGGGCCATCACAGAAAAATAGATATGTAGATGGCTAATAGGGAGCAACAATTACGACCCTTGGTAACACGATCAACTGAGCCCATCATTAATGAAGATTAAAAGAAATAGAAACAAATAGTGTTATTGATAAACCAAGCATGCCCTATTTTACTGGTAAGAGGGGAAAGATAGTTGACGCCTTGATTGCCCATAATTAAGCTAATTGTGGGAGAGAATTAGGAGTAATTTTAGATAATTTGAATGGAAAAGGAGAGGAATGGGGAGATAGAGAAAGAGTTAGTGACTTGGTTCAAGGAGAGGGAGAAACCTGATTGGTTAAACATGCATAATTATATGGGTTTAAAAAATAAAAAAAATCCAAAAAATTAGAATGAGGATTTTGGAGAAATTTTGAAGATGAGGGAAGTGACATGTGGATTGATTTGCTATATATTATAGTACAGATTTTTATTCAACGGCTTTTTGCAAAAAAAAAAAAAAAGGAACAAGTGTGTATTGCTACTCGCAGCAACACAGAATGTGTTAAGAGAAAATGAAATGATAGACCTTCCTTTATGAGAAGGATGGTCTTAATGCTATAGCCCCCCACCTTTTAGACACATGGCCTTCTCATTTTTCTAGATTGTGGCATTTTTTTGAGAAGTTGTTAAATCCCATAACCCACTACCACCATTCAAACAAGTGGTCTTCTCATTTTTTGGAAAGCTAGACATGTGGCAATTTTTGAGAAATTCCTACTAAAGCCCACAACCCACTACCATGTCACAGCTCCCCACCATTTAGACATGTGGCCTTCTCATTTTTCTAGAAAGCCAAGCTCGTGGCATTTTTTGAGAAGTTGCTGCTAAAGCCCACAACCCACTACCACTATTTAGACATGAGGCATCCTATTAATTCAAGAAATAGGATTCAAAAAGTGGGTAGTTTCACTCTTAAACATTCTCGACGGTTATTTATTAGCTTAACACATGTTTATCCATAGTTTATTAAATACAAATAGGGTGGGACCCATTAAAAGATTACCATAAACCCACGTTTGTTTTTAAATAATTTTTTTTTCAAAAAGAAAAATACTTTATTAATTACAAACTTGGTTTAACTTTTAGGAAGCAACCCAATTTAACTTTTAAAAATAAATAACTCAAAATAGATTTATTAGATAAATAGTAAATAGGGGTGGATTCGAGCCGAGCTGAGCCGAATAGTACGAGGCTTGAGCTCGGCTCGCCTAGACTCGGTTTGAGCTAGAACCTTGAGCTCAATCTCAAGCTGGTTCTAGCTCAGGTCGAGCTCGATTTGAGAAAAAAATGTTTTATAAAAATAGAAAATTGTATATAAAAATATTTTTATTTGATATTTAAAAAAATTAAGAATTATAATAGTTTTATTATATATTTTCTANGGCTTGCGAGCCTCACGAGCCGAGCTCTATTAGGCTCAAGCTCGGCTCGTGGCCACCCTAATAAAGTGGGTTATTGTTTACAAATAAGCTCTAATTTAATATCTTAAATCAAATTAAAAAACATAAATTAATAGTGGGTTTTAAATAAAATAGGTCAGAATAGATTGTCAATTACAAAGATGCAAGACTCATTAGTTTTTTTTTTCAATTTAATTTTTAATAACTAAAAAATAAACTTCAAACTAAATTATACAACATTTACTTACCCCATACTTAGTATGTGGGTCATTCTCTAGTTGATAACTAAAGAATGTAATGTTTTTAAAATAATTAATTTTATTTTAGTGATTTGTTATAAAAATAATTTAGTAATTTAGATTAACTATATTAATAATTTTTAACAAAAATAATAATTTAATATTAGTTACTTAATAAAATAATTATTTTTCCATATTATTCGTTAGTCTTTTGTTTTATTTATTTTACGTTACTAATAATTAAATGTTCCATTTTTTTGTAAATATTACTTAAATGTTAGTAAATAAATAAAAGTAGGTTGTAATCATAATTAAATTAATCTAAGCCTGAGCTTGAAGGTTCATGTTGGGCTTTGGTTGATCCTCAACCCAATCCAACCCCCAAGTTGCACCCTAAGAATAATGCGACATTTGCAATTAAACAAAACCAAATTGAGTACAACCAGTGCATGCATTATTTTTATATTTTAAACTATTTTTAGATGAAAATTATTAATATTGAAACCAAATGAGCTATAGGGGATAGGATACCCCCATTTGTGTAGCCTAATGAACAAATAATAATAATAATAATAATAATAATAATAATAATAATAATAATAATAATAATAATAATAATAATAATAATAATAATAATAATAATAAAAGATCTTGAGCCAAACCCCAAGCGTAAAAATATTTTTCTGGGCTTTGGATTGGGATAGGCTTGCTCGTGTTAATTATAAAACTATTATTTTGATAAAGATTGTTATTTAATTTTAATTTATTATATATATAATTATATATATATATATATGTATACATAATTTCTATATGCCTCTTTCATATATGTATGTATGTATGTATGTATGTATGTATGTATGTATGTATGTATGTATGTATGTATGTATGTATGTATGTATGTATGTATGTATGTAACTTTCAGGTCAAGCTTAGAGGTTGCTTAGCTTGGGCCTTACCCGCTAGGGCTATCAATGGACTTTGAAAGTCCAATACACAATTTGAATCCAACTTTGATTAATTATCCTAGATTTGGATGTTAGAAGTTTCATTCGTTTAATAATAGGATCAATGTAGATTTAATCCCATCCAACCCAACTAAAATCCAAGTCCAATAAAAAATATTATTTATGGATACATGTAGCAAAACTATGTATACATATTATAGATATTATATATAATTATTAAGTTTCAAATTATAATTTTCTGACAATTAACCAATTAAATAGAACTTAAATAAGAAATAAATAAACAAAATTTGGATGAGAGTAAAAATTTGGATCAATGTAGATTTAATCCCATCCCATCCAACTAAAATCCAAGTCCAATAAAAAATATTATTTATGTAGCAAAACTATATATACATATTATAGATATTATATATAATTATTAAGTTTCAAATTATAATTTTTTGACAATTAACCAATTAAATAGAACTTAAATAAGAAATAAATAAACAAAATTTGGATGAGAGTAAAAATCTCTCTTTGGAACACAATAGGGTAATAATAGAAGAGACCTATAGAAATATGGTAAAATAAGTTAATGATGGAAGGAGTGAGACTTATGTCTTAGAATTCTCTCTCTCTCTCTCTCATTATTTTTAGGTGATTTAGCTATCTATGATATTTTTATTAATGAATTTTAAACTATTTTTTGTTTATGGGTTGGGTTGGGCCTACATTGACCTTGAAATTATGGGCTTAATATGGACCCAAGCATGGATCAAATTGAAATGGTCTTCCCTAAGCAAATTGCTTCTTGTTTATTAGATTAGCGAGGGGAGGAAAGAGAATAAAATAAAAAAAATAAAGAAATAAAGAAATAAAAAATAAAAAATAGAGTAATTGAGAGGAGAAAGAATTAATGGAGTGAGTTATTGGAAAAGAGAGTTAATGGAATGATTAATGAGGAGAGATAATCAAAGGAATTAATGAGAGCGAGAAGAGAGAGCGAGAGAGAGAGAGAGAGAGAGAGAGAGAGTTAATGATGAATTAATGAAGAGAGATGAAAGTCTTAAAGACTTAAAATTGATTAGGACTTGTGCAATGCACAAGCATTGTTAAGGGAAATGAAAGAAAATGAACCTCATAATAGATAGAGCAGTTGATTATACACATTGTTGATGTGTCATGGTTTAACCCATTTGACCCAAACTATCGAACTATTAGCCCTCGACCCAGAGGCAAAAATGGTTAAACCTTTGGATTGGTATTTAGCACACTTATTGTTATTAGTAAATGCATAAATAACAATAAATGCACAAATTACTAAAATTAATCTTAATTACTGATGTTCTTATTAAATAACAGTAATTAAATTTATCATTAAATTTAAAGGTAACTAAGTTGATCCAATCCAAAATAATTGTTGATAAATAATAATTTATCAATAAATTCTATATTAATTAGTAATTAATAGTAATTTCCAAAATTATATAAATTATATATTTATTGGTATTAAATTAATTATAGAATTTACTATTAATTTATTAGTAATCTCTATTCATTACTAATGTTCTTGTTAAATATCATTAACTATATTTATTGTTAAATTTAAAGTGGATTAAATTGACTTAACTTGAAACTACTTTTAATGAATAGAAAGTAATATAATTAAATCAATAATTAACAATATATTATATATTACTTAGTAATTAACAATAAATATAATTTTTATTAATTTTGTGTAATTAAATATATTTATTTTGTCTTAATGAAACCTAGATAATATTTTATTAAAATTGATTTTTCAATTTTTAATGATAATCTATTGACAAAATAATTGATAATTTATTAATAACATATTGATAATTTACTAATAATATAAATTATTGATAATTTGTTGACAAAATAAACTAAACCGTGGGGCATTTTTTGGAATTGAATCAGTACTATTAGTTTTTGGCAAACCGGTAATTAGAACCGAACCGAAGCCAGTCGGTTAACCGGTTGACCAGTGTGGTTAACGGTCGGTTTTTTAATTTTTACAATATATATTATAAAAATATATAAAATATTATATTTTAAATAATATATTATAAATACATATTTATATATAATGCATATTTTATAATCTATAATATAGAAAAATATAATATAATATACATAAATATATAGAAATATATGCATATCGGTCGGTTCAGTTAACCACCGGTTTTCTATATTGGTTAACTGAAACCGAACAGGCCGATTTGGTTAACCAATTTTCTGGTTCACTTTTTTTTGCTCACCCCTACTCCACATGTCTCAAGAGCTTAAATGAAGACACTTCCATAAGAAAAAAAACTAAATAAATAAATGACAAGAACCCAATACAAGAGAGGGAATTCAAAACTCTTAAATTTTGTAATCCTCCCTCCAAAATACATGAATCACTGACCCCTATAAATAGTCCTACCTTTTTAATAATACCCATTTTTTACAACTTTTTCTACAACTACGACCCTGTCACACCTTTTTTACAACCAATAATAGTCTTAATCTGTTATAACAAATTTAGACCATAAGATAGTTTGGAAGCAGTACAAGTACAAATATGCCGAGTACAATACCTTGTATTTTATATTATTTTATATGTATTTGTATTTGTACTCTTTTCAAACTGAGTTTAAGGAGAGATTTGTTGACACACTTGCGGTAAGATTTAAATTGAATGTCAAAGACTTAAATCACCTTTGCACAATCCAAATTCAGTGACCATGCGTATTAACCTTAATACATATAGATCGACCTTTCCACTTTTCGATTTTCAATGCTATCATGTCACCTACTTAACCAATTTGAGTTGTAAATTGGTGAATCGAGGTGGCCAATTGAGCTATTTTGCGAGGTCTAAGAGGTTGGCAATCCAGAGTTAAGGGTGTGTGGGTGGATGAGCTACCCAGTGTCTTATGGGTGCATCACATGACGATTCAGATAGCGACTAGCGAGTTACTGTTCAACTTGACATATGGTACTAGGGCCATCATTCATACTGAGATTATGGTGCCCACCTTGCGTTCTAAAGTGTATGAAGAGGAAGCTAATGATGACGAGCTAAGAATGAACCTTGATTTGATGTAGGAAGTTCAATACTTGGCATATATCCAAAACGTAACATAATAGCAAAGAATAGCTCGGTACTATAAAGCCCGAGTTAAGAGATGCCAATTCTGAGCTACCAACCTAATACTCAATAAAGTTATGGTACTCGAGCCCGGTTTGAGAAAATTGGGTCTTAACTGGTGTGGCTACTCAACTTGGAGGGAGGACGGAATGGAGTATGGATTGGAGTTGCCACCTAATTTTTTTTTGAAATGAGAATTTAGGAAAACTCATGATTTTTCAAGAAAAAGCATTTTTTTTGTTTTCTTGTTGACTCATTGCCCAATGGGGATGAGATTCTTTGGGTCCGGGGATCAAGGTACGGTGTGGGAAGGTATTAGGCACCCCACCCACACCTGGTTGAATTAGCCTTTACTTCACCAATTTCCAAGGAACATTTAATAATTTTGGAACTTTGAATCTATTAAAACAACATGTATTAAGCATGAAAAATGAAACAAGAAAAGGGCTAATGAGCTGTCTTAAATTAAGAGGAACAAAAGTAAATGATCGAACATAACAAATAATTCAAATGAAGAACACTAATTAAAATAGGAAAAACTAATGAGTAAAGGAGCTAAAACAAATTATAAAAACGAAAAGAAGAGAAGAAAAGAACTATATTGAATGAAAAGTTGCATTAAAATGTACTTAATTAATAAAGTGGGTTATAATGATGGTAAGAGTGATAGCCAAAACCAACACTTTAATTAATGAAATGTCTAAGAAATGACTAAAAAAACCTATTAACCAGACATGATGCCTAGAGATGGCCTAGGATTATTTTGGAATTAAATGAACTAAGGCTATGTTTGATTTGAAGGAAAAGATAGGGAAATGAAGGGAAAGATCGGGAAACTATACAAGGTTTATAAGGGTTATCCTACATTTCCTTTCCTTTCCCTACCTTTTTCTTCAAACCAAACATAGCTTAAATGCATGGATTAATAACTAAAACCAAGTTAACTTTATACATGTACATGTAAACATTATCGATGCACCCTAATTTCTAATGCAAGTTAAGGTGGCGTTTGATGAATCTGAAAAGTTAAAAAGATATTAAATGTGTCTGAAATCTGAAAAGAGGCATAGATGCTTTTCTACTTTTTAGAGGATCTAAATTCATAAATTTGTTTGTTTTGGATCAACCCTTTACCATCTGAAATTTACTAATTTTACTATTTTACCCCTAAAACATACTATTTGGAAATATTGAATTCAATTTATTTTATCTCATAAAAAATAATTTTCAACCTCAAAATAATATTGAAAAATACAAATAAAAAGAAAAAAATAATTATTACAGATTAATAAATGAAATGATTAAAATAAAAAAATAATTAATGACTATAAAAATATTAAAATAATTAATAATTTGCACAAATAAACATTAAAATAAATTTTAAAAATTAATAAAATAATTAAAAATTACTAATTAATAAAAATAATTAATAATTAATAAATAACACAAGTAAATTTAATAAAAAATAATTAATGTTTAATAAAAACCCATGGAAATATGAACTTGCGAGGTGGCTGATCAGTTCGGTTGAAGAGAAAGGCAAGAACACCAAGTGTACCACCCACCAAAACACCTGCGACATATGCAATGTTTCTGCTTTGAGAATCCACATTATCTTGAGTATTCCACAGAAAATGCCAGAAGCATGGGGACCATCGTTGCTCCTCAACTATTGGAATTGTCAACCTTTTCGGGAGTGTTAAAGGCATCTCCAACAGAGAAAATATTTTAGACAGGAAATGAGTGAACGGTCATCAATATCAGTTACCTCATCAGTCCATCCCCACAAATGCCTTGGTCTATCTAACTCATTAATCCTCAATGTCTGATTTGAATAAATTGCCACATTTGAAGCCCACATCCACTGTGGTAAGGTAGTATGAAGGTGTGGTGGATCACTCTCAGATTCTATGTCCAGTAGTGAGTTGTAAATAGATTCATCTTCCTCACCCCTCTGACTGGAAGCAATGGCGTCACAGCATCCAGCTTTAACCTGCGGGCATGTTTCCTCAAGATCTCATTTGCAGCAACAGAAAAAGCATAAACAATATAGACCGAGACGAAGGCAACTGCTCCACCAACACTCACTTTACCAATTATCAAATTAGTAAAAGTGGCACAAGTGTGAGGAGGAAAAAACAAATATCTCTAATAAAGCATCTCCTATCAATTTGAACCTTCTTCTCTGCAACACAAAGCGAGACAGTCCCAACAACAACACAAGTAACAAAAACAGCTCCACCCAGAACACTATTGAGACCCACCTCACCTGCATCCGTGTCCACAAAAATGGCAATGCTAGCAAACACATCAGGAGCTCCATTTCCAAGAGGGAGTAGTGAAACACCAGCAACCGTTGGGGGAAGATTCGAGAGACTTGAAAGCTTCTGCAAGGAACAACAAAAGTAGTCAGCTGCAGGATTACCCAACATATAGAATAAAGCAAGAAGCCATGTGCCCAAGACGGCATACCCCAAGATCCTAAAGTTTTGACAGTCGCAGTAGAACACAATGTAATTAAAGAATCCATCTGATGCGCACTGCGGTTGAGACTGCATACACTTTGGACCATCGTTGGACTTCACAGGGGGAGAGAGCGAGAGAGAGAGAGAGAGAGCGAGAGAAGGCCGGGGAGAGAGAGCTGCTGCTGCAAGTTGCAGCGGCGGTGCTGGTGGGAAGACAGGGGAGGGAGAGAGAGAGAGAGAGTGAGAGAAGGCAGGGGAGAGAGAGCTTGCAGCAGCGGTGGTGGGAATACAGGGCAAAGAGAGAGAGAGAGAGAGAGAATACAGGGAGAGAGAGAGCCGCCACTGCATCTTGCAGCGGCGGTAGTGGGAAGACAGGGCGGAGAGAGAGAGCGAGAGAGAAAGAGAGGTCGAATGTTTTGGTTTTCTAGGTTTGAGGTTATCAGGGGTAGCCTACGTCATTTTCAAAATATTATAAGGATATTTTGGACTATGCCCTGGCTCTGAAACACATCTGAACGCGTTAAGAACCAGCCCAAGGTCTATTATTTTTAGATCTAAAAATAAGATTCAGACCAATTTTAAGAGGTAAAATCAAACAAGGGGTGAGGTATGAAAAGTAGCATTTTCAGATTTAGACCTCTGAAAAGTGCAATCAAACGACACCTAAATTGACATAAACGTTAATACAAAATAAAAGAGATGGGGCCGATTATTAAATGAATTCCTAATGGAGATTAAAACAATAAAAATACCAGTATCTTATTATCACAACTTCAACAGTTAAACAAGTACAAACATGAAAAAATGGCATGACCAATTTAATTCTAATGTGATGCAAATGCAAAGAAAAAAAAAAGAATTCATTTATTTCCAATGTGATGCAAATGCAAAAAGTGAAGGGATGAGAGATCCATCGTATGGACGTCCAAAGATTGCGGAATAAGGGGACGAATTTCAAAATTTTTTCTCTCCCTTCAACTAGGAATCACATTCCCTATTTTAGAAAATCATATTTTCAAGGATCATTCTTGAACCATAAACTGAACCAGATCTGAATCAAAAGGAGTAGGAGAGGATTATACCTGATACGGAGAAATAGTATCTCCCAATGAAGGTGTTTACGCCCAAGGAATGATCCAAAGACTGCTCCCACTGAAAATGGCGCAGTGCAGGATGGATTCTCGGAGAAATAGTATCTCCCAGCGGCGACAGTCTTGGTTTCCATCAGTGAGAGTGCATCCCCGATCATTACCTTTGTCCGACAAAGGGGCTGATCCTGTCACTATGATCACCCACTCAGATGAATTCTCGGACTGT
>NW_010729206.1:522440-545539 GCF_000365185.1 Nelumbo nucifera
TTCATATGGAGTGTTCGGAACCCGATTCAGCATGTAAATTGCAGTCTCTAATGCGTAACCCCAAAAGGATGTGGGTAACTCTGAGTGTATGAGAAGTGACCGGACCATATCCAATAAGGTCCTATTCCTCCTCTCTGAAACACCGTTAAGTTGTGGTGTAGCAGGAGGAGCTAGTTGTAATGTAGTAGGAGGGCTTTAATTTCGTCGCCCTCTTTTGTCGAGTTTACTAACCTCTCACTTTACTACTCCTAAAAACTCCAAGAAACAGTGCGAATGGAACCTTTTAGGGGCCCCTATATATAGATAGGGGACTCAGGTGACTGACAGTTGTAATGCGTTGGATCTGATGGTTCATAGGGACATGCCGCTTCAAGTTCTAAGGACGAATTCAAATTTAAACTCTGTTCGCGTAATTTAAAATTTGAATTTTCCATGCAACTCCTACGCACCACCTAGCGCGACCTATCAGACTGGTTCAGGCGAGTGAACCGAGCTGGTGCCAACGAACCAACTAAACCAAGTCACTTCGGGCCAGAGACCTATAGTGAGCTACTTATTTCGTCGAACTGACTTCGACTCAGGAGTTGGGGGCAATTGATGAGGGGTAATTTGGCCCTCTAGTGACGTCATGCCACGTAACACTTCTGAACTATTGCATAACACTTTGACTACCAGATCATGCATCATCAATTATTATTATTATTATTATTATAGTTATTTCAGAAATTAATATTTTTAGTAATTTAGTGATTAAAATATTTTTTAGTTATTTTTAATATTTTCTATTTATTTATTTTATTGCTTTCAGTAATTAATTATTAATATTATTTTTGTATTTTAATATTTTAAAATACAAATATTGAAAATTTATTAATATTTCAATAAGTTAATCATTACTTTTGAATTTTATATTTTAAATTAGGGAAAATTCCTTATTAGTACCCTTTACTTTGGCTCAAGTGACATTTTGGTTCCCAAACTTTAAAATGCAACAATCTAGTACCTAACCTTTCAAAATGTGACAACTCAGTACCCGAACTTTCAACATGTGACAATCCAGTTCCTACCGTTAAACAATCCGTTAATTAGTCATTAAGTAACATTTGAAAAGTCAAAAATGCCCTTCAAATGCCATCTAATTCACTTTATCAACCATCCAAACATTGACAAAAAACTGAACAATCCCAAATCCTAGCCTCTTCTATTCAAAAAAGTTGGTGACTATTTAGAAGAATCTAGAATTTGGGACTGTTCATTTTATTGTTAATGTTTGGATGGTTGATATGATGACATTCTTAGGGAATTTTTGACTTTTCAAATGTCACTGAACTATTGATTAACGGACTGTTTAACAACAGGTACCGGATTGTCACATTTTGAGAGTTTGGGTACTGGATTGTCACATTTTGAAAGTTTGGGTACTAAATTGTCGCATTTTAAAGTTTGGTGTCCAAATTGTCACTCAAGCCAAAGTAAAGGGTACTGATCAGGAGTTTTTCCTTTAAATTATAACTTTCAGTAATTTTAATTTTTTCAATAATTAATATTTTTCAGTTATTTCATGTTAATATTTTTAAATATTACTGAAAATATTAAAACAAATTGATTATTTGAAGTTTGAAAATATTAGTATAAATTTGTTTAATTTTGGAAAATTACTGAACTCTAAACTTTTTCTATAATTAATGATCAATTACTAATAAATTACTGAAATTGATATTTATGAAAATTAAAAACATTTTCCAGAAATAATTTATTGATATTTGAATAAATTAATCATTATTTTGATATTAGTTTTGTATTTTCAATTATAATTTTCAATAATTTTAATATTTCAGTGATTAATATTTTCAATTATTTTATATTAATATTTTTATTGTTACTGAAAATATTAAAAAATTTGATAATTGGAATTTGGAAAAATTTAGTGTAATTTCTAAAAATTACTGAATTTTGAAAAATATTTGTGTAATTAATGAATAATTACTGATATATTACTGAATTATTGTATTTTTCAATACAAATACAGTACTGAATTATTGGATTTTCCCCTACATTGCATGTGTCCCCCCCGCTAATGAATAACTTAAATATTCCAACACGCAGCAGCAGCAGCAAAGGAATCGTACTGGCCACAGTTGGATGAATGTGGTCTACATGAGATGTTCTACAACATGAATGGCTTTGTTTTCATTTTTTTATTGAAATTGCCACATCAGAAAATAAAACAAAAACTTCTTGTTGAAAAAAAAAAAAAACCTTTGGCTGTTGGGGGCCAATAACCTAGGCTGTTGGAAATATTGAGCATGACATGATACAATGGACATGGGGTAAAAGAGTAATTCACTCAATATTCCTTTAGCCGAAAAGACATTGAGAATTTAATGGGTTGACATGTCATCATGCTCAAGAATGTTCCCAACAACTAAAGTTTTTTCTTCTTATTTTTTCTTATTGAACTGCATTTTTGTTTTGAAAAGCAAAATCAAGTTCGTTTTGTTTTTAGAAACAATACATGCATTCATAACCATCAAAATAATGGTTTCTAAAAGAAAAACAAATTTTGCATTATAAAAATTATGACTTATGAAACATGATAATACATAATCAAATGAAATCATGTTCTTTAAATTAGAAGTTTAACAAGACATTTTTTGTTTCAGTTTCCAAAACAATAACACACAACTAAAGATCATGTTTTAAAAACCTACTTTTGGCTTTGTTTTGTAATTAGAATTGGGAACAAGAAAAACAATTCACATTGGATAAGCATATCCTACAATCCAAAGTTTTGGGCCTTTTGACAGTGGCTAAAGTGACTGTACCGAAAAGCTTACTGCTTGTCTTTTAGTAAGTTTTTAAGTTGTAGGCTCCTTAATCGCGGAAGCTGAAAGTTGTATAGATGCTTATAGCCTTGAATACTTTAGTATTTAACCATCATATCCACTAAGAAGTCACTCGGTCCCTAAGAAAAACACATTTCTTCTATATTTCAAATGGCAATACAATTTCTAGAATACAGGCAAAAGATACATTATGGAGAAATGGACTCACACCCACACTCACAAGCTCATACTACTCTCCTCAGGAAAAATAAAATAAAAATAAAACAAAGCCTCTTATATCTAGTGCGGCCTCATTGATAAAAAATCTAGCTACTTGGAGAGAGATCGGTAGTAATTGCTTGCCGCCATAGTCTTTGCTGGTCCAAGGATATGATAAAACCAATTTATGATGCATATTCCGCACTATGCCAATTGAGCGAACACATTTATCATATCATATAGGCCTCAGTTACAAGGACAGAGATCGGGGACCAACATCTCCTCAGAGAGCTACTTTACCAAGAGAGAAGAAATAACTCGATCAGCTAAACCATAACTGTACAACCTCTATCCATGGGCTTTTCTTCCCCCCAAGCCACATTTTAGTGAATCTCGCCATTTTCCTTAACCAGAAACACAAGTTTTCAACTGTAGAAAGTAAGTCTACAAAAACCTCCTCCTGAAAGTTCTGGTTGTGGCTTGGTATGAACGCATAAGCAGTCCCACACCAATGCCGATGCCAAGACACATCCCCAGACCAATTCCCACACCTACTCTTACACCAGCATTGAACCACGAAAGCTGGCCATCATCATCAGAATACGTATCTTCTGAATAAAAGTTGTGCCGCATTTTCCCTTCAGAATCATATCCATCGAGTTCCATGTCTTTGATCTGCAGGAACCCCAACAAGTTTTAAAAAGTAGAAGAGTCAGACATTGCGTTTATCTGCACGCAAGACTTAACATCAATTAAGCTGAAAATTCTAAGAGATTAAGGAGCTTATGCTATGAAGTGGCTAGTCCTGACTTCACAGAGGCTTTACGAAATATCACTGATGGTCGAAATGGCTACAGCCATGAAAAGGAATATTTCATGGTAGAAATATCACTAGCATGAATAATCAGTGCAGATACTCCAAGGGGGTATACTAATATTCACTATTTTGTCTCAACAATTACAAGACCACTTTTCTTAACCTTCGTATTGAACTTTTTGATCTTTGACCTAAAATAGCTTCTGGAGTAGTATAAATTCATCCTAGACAGTTTCCATTTATATGGGGCGTTTGGAAACATTTATATGATGTAAATGACACCACCGATATGCAGTATATTCAGCTTATCAAAAAAAAAAAAAGACATCATATTTAAGTGATATTTCAGTCTAAACAGACAGACATCACTTCTTCATGCAAATTCGCAGTGCTTTGGTTGCGATAGTAGGAAAATGCACATCATTTGAGAGGTTGAATGATTCTCAGATACCTGTACAAGGATGCTGTATGGTGTCAGATACTTCAATTTTAGTATAAATTCCGTATCTGATACCGTGTCCATACTTGTCCTTGACATATCTCTGCGGCATGATTTGAATCTCTTCCAACATTTATTACATCTTTATTGAATCCCTTACTTCAATGCTATTGCCTTTCAAGGTTTTGGATAGCTTTTTATATACTCTAATATTTTTGTAAACTGAAACCGGAGCAGAAAACTGGTCCCAGTTCAGCCTGGCAGTTTTATTATAGCTACCAAAACTGCTGTAAAACAACAAATTGGAAGCTATCCAACTCCTGCTTTCGCAGGTTCGACTGTTTGGTCCAGTACAGTTATCGAAAATTTCCTAATGATTATTTTTTTTCATAATATTTCTAATAAGTTTGGTTGTAAGAGATCCAAAAAATTGTTGTTTCTATACATTACAAGAATATCAAGTTGCAAACCTAACAGCCATCCACAATGCATCGGTATGTAAAGAGAGCATCATCTATTAACAAAATGACCATGCTGGGGACTGGCCATGTTTGAAAAATAACTACTACACATTCAAAGACTGCAGTAGCAAAGGAAAAGATAATTGTGATAGATGGGAGGATTGCCAAAAGAATAGATGAGATGCCAAAAGAGATGGAGTGCTTAGAAGGCTTTGTGGAGATGACAAGGTGGAGGAAATCTCTGAAGATGGAGGCTAAAGACTTCTTGTTCAAGGAATTGAGGATTAAGGGATGACCAAGTCTGAAGATAAGGGAAATGAAGATGGCAACAGTACTGGTGGAAGGCTTAGAGATTCTGGAATGGGTGAGAGATTTTGTATCTGAGGTAGCAACTAAAGGGAAGCAAGTTGTAAGATGGGGTGGTAGTTCAGGTGACTGGGCTCCCTTTCCACCTGTGGAACCATGAGGTCGCAGATTCTATTGCAGTTTATGTGGTGCTTGTCTTGATGGGGAGTTTTGGGGGAGATCTCAGATCAGCAGCTTTCCTTTTGGGTGGAGTTAACCTGAGGAAATTCCCAAAAGATGACTATCAGTGTCAGAGGCTTGTTTGTGCAGGTGTGGTTGGCCTCCTCCATTGAAGTTGTTCTATGGAGGGAGTCTCGGCAGAAAGGAGATGAAAGGGTGGAATAACAGTTCTTGCATGGCACCATGGGGTTGGAGGATTTAGAGTAGTTAAAATTTTCACAAAAATAGGCAAGCAAACTCTGAACTCCTCAAAGGTTTTGGACAAGCCAGTTGGTCTAGTGAGAGAGGGGGGTGTTGAACAACCGAATAGGGGTGGACTTTTAATAGATTACGTGACTAGCGACCAGTTTGGGCCTAAACTGTCGAATGGGCCTTTGGGCTTGGGGGATAAAAGTCCAATTCCTAATGAGACCTCGAATGGGCTGATTTCAGCTGGCCCATTGAAACAGCCTAATAAGGCAGATGATAAGAAACATTTGGTATCGTCTTTGTCAAGCTCTTCAATTCGTTTGAAGAACTTTTCTCAGAGATGTAGCTTCCTTCCTTTTCACGGCAGTTTCCTTCCTTTCCATTATCAGAAATTCCATTTGCTTCCTCCTCTAAGAATAATAGTTCCATGTTAAGCTTTTCCTTCAGGTTTGTAAGGTATGATGTTTGCTATAGGAATTCTGTTCTTTTTTTGGGAAAACATTTGGGTGGGTAATCTACCTCTTAAAGACCTCTTTCCTTCTCTTTATTCTATTTCTCTTAATAAAGAAGAGTGTGTTTCTAATTTTCTCTCTTCTATGATTCTTCCGTTGTCTCCAAATTGGGACCAATGTTTTAAAATGCGGAGGCGTAATGCGAGGCATTCCACTACCTAGATGCGTGAGGTGTAGTTCAGAACGTAAGAGGTGTAAGCCTCCCGAACGCAAGGAGGCATAAGCCTCCTTAAGAGGAGGGGGATGAGGAGGAAGAATGAGGAAGAAGAGGCAGAAGAATCTCATTTTTCTTTATTTTTAATAAAAATCTTTTATATTAAGAAGAATGAAGATGCATAGCACTAGTTAAAAAGGGCACGAGGCATACGCCTTTCCTTTCCTTTTTTCCTTTTTTTTTTGTCATTTTACATGAGGTGTGCATGAGGCACATGAGGCATATACCACTAGCACGCCTCATGAAAAAAGTGTATGAGGCATATGCCTCTTTCACTTGAGGCATATGCCTCAGAGGTGTCAACGCCTCTAGGCGTTTTGGGGGCACCTCCAGAAATATGCCTCCCACACCTTTTAAAACACTAATTAGGACTTTGGCTTCCATAGAGGGATGAGGGATGATGAATAATCCACTTGTGTTTCTAAACAACTGCTTTTATTTGAGTCTGTTTGCTAGGATCCCCTTAAAATTGATAGAAGGATTTGGGTTCTTGTCCTGAAAGGTTACTTGTGCTTCTTTCTTCAAATCACTATGTTCTAATTTTGGCCCTTGAGTGTTCCCAATCAAAGAAGTTTGGACTAGGCTTATTCCCCCCAAAATTGCGGCTTTCTACTCAGGAAGAAAACGGGGAGGTGGAGAGGTTAATATTCTCATGAAAAGAAAATTTGGAGCATTTTTGCCTTTGTTATTGGAGAAGTAGCATGAATTGTAATGGAGGTAAAAATTTTATCTTGAAATGTAAGGGGGTTGGGTTCGGGTAGAAGAAGACTTGTAGTGTGTGAGTCCTTGAAGAAGTCGAGGTCGAAGATCATTCTGTTGCAAGAAACCAAGCTAGACAGTGTGGAGGCTGCAGTAGTTAGAAGCATCTGGGGGGAGGGAGAGGTCAGATGGAAGTCTAAATTGGCAGTAGGGAGTGTATGGGGGCTGTTGAGTATGTGGGATCCTTCTGTTTGTAGCTTGATCTCCTCACATTGGAAACTTTTCGGTTTCCCTAGTTCTTAAATTTGCAGATGGAAATATTTGTCAAGTCACAAATGTTTATGGTCCTAATGGTCGAAATCTTCGGGAGGAGTTCTGGGAGGAATTGGCTGAAGTGAGGAAAAACCTGTCTTATCCTTGGGTTATTGGTGGTGATTTTAATGTCATTTTGTCAGCTGAAGAGAAAAATTCCAGAGGGAGAAGATCTAGGGCAATGGCTCAGTTTGCTGATTGCATCAACAGGTTTGAATTGATTGATCTACCTCTCCATGGTAGTCAGTTTACTTGGACCAATAATCAAGATACCCCCACCCTTGTGAGACTGGATAGGTTCTTTGTTACCCCTAATTGGGAAGAGCTCTTCTCTAACTTTAAGCTGATTGCCCTTCCTAGGCCAGTTTCAGATCATATTCCAATTCAGTTAGTATGTGGCTCCAGAAATAAAGTCAGAGCCTCATTTAAATTTGACAATGCCTGGTTTGAAGATGTTAACTTTATCCCTTTGCTGAAGACAGTGTGGAAAGATTTGCAGGTAATGGGAACCAGCTCATTCATTCTGGCAAAAAAACTTGGTGCCATTAAAGCAAGATTAAAAATCTGGAAATTGGAGAAAAGCGTGAATTTAGAAACGGAAAAGAAAGCTCTTTTGAGTACCATAAAGGAGATTGATTCAGCAGAAGAATTGGGTCCTTTATTAGAGGAGTGCAGATTGAAAAGATCTCAGGCGAAGTTGAAGTATGATAAATTGGCCATGACTGATGAAATCAAATGGAGACAAAGAGCTAAAGTGGCTTGGCTAAAAGAGGGGGACAAAGACACACATTTCTTCCATAAAATGGCAATGCAAGAGCCAGAGCTTCTGTAATCAGTAGGTTGGAAGGAGATGAAAGGGTGGGGGAAATCTGAGATAGAAATGAAGACAGTGGCAACTAGATTTTATAAAAAGCTTTATAAAGAATTCTGGATTTTCAGACCATTTCCTAGGTCCCTTCCCTTCAAACAGCTGAGTGAAGTTCAGTCCACCTTCATTGAAAGACCCTTCACGGAGGAAGAAATAAAAGCAACAATTAAGATGTTGGCTGACGACAAATCTCTGGGGTCAGATGGTCTTACCAATCTTTTCTACATTAAATGCTGGGACTTTGTGAAACAAGATATTCTGAATGTCTTCCAAGGCTTTTATGAGAGAGATTCATTGTAAAGGAGTTGAACACTACTTTTATTACCCTTATTTCAAAGACTGAAGGTGTAGTGAACATTAAAGATTTCAGGCCGATCAATCTTCTGCAATAGTTTCTATAAAATCTTAGCCAAAGTCCTTGCCGAGAGAATGAAAGGGGTTTTAGGTAGTGTTATCTCAAACAATCAAAGTGCCTTTGTTCCGGGAAGACAGATGCTTGATTCAATTCTTATTGCTAATGAGCTGATTCACTCAAGAAGAAGAGAGGGTACCCCTGGGTTGATTTGTAAGCTTGATATTGAAAAGGCTTATGATCATGTCAACTAGAGATGTGTTGATCTTGTGTTGCAGCATATGAATTTTGGGCAGAAATGGAGGAACTGGATTAAAGAATGTATCACCTCTCCCAAATTTTCTGTTTTGATTAATGGGCAGTCTGCAGGCATCTTTGATAGTTCCAAGGGTCTTAGACAGGGTGATCCCCTGTCTCCATTACTCTTTATTTGTGTAATGGAGATTCTCACTCTATTTTGTAAGAAGGTTGTTGAATCTGGTGAGTGGGAAGGTTTTGCAATTGCTCTGGAGGGGGAGAAGGTGAACATTCTCCAATTTGCAGATGATACATTATGTTTTGTGGATGCTTCTCCCTCTCAGGTGGACCTAGTTCTTGGGATCTTAACATGGTTTGAGGTGGTCTCTAGTCTTAAAGTCAATTGGAATAAAAGTCAAATCATTCCAGTGGGTCAGGTTTCCAACTTAGTTGATTGTGCGGAGATTTTGGCTTGTTAGATTGATTCCCTTCCAGTTAAATATTTGGGTCCTCCTCTGGGGGCGAGTTGTGGGCTGTCTTCAATTTGGGATCCGGTTATTGAAAGAATGGAGAGAAAATTGGCATCTTGGAAGGCAAAATATCTTTCTTTTGGGGGTAGGGTGACTTTGATTAAGAGTACACTATTTCCTCCCCCTTTTCCCTATCCCAAATAAAGTTGCAAGAAGGCTTGAAAAACTTCAAAGGAATTTTCTCTAGAGGGGTTGGGAAGAGGAGAAAAAAATTCATCTTGTTAGTTGGGATCAAGTCTGTCTCCCTAAGGATGAAGGTGGTTTAGGCATAAGGAAGTTGAAAAATTTTAATTCTGCCCTTCTTTGTAAGTGGATTTGGAGGAGGCTGAAAACGATGCTTGGTGGAGATCCCTCATTGCTGGTAAGTATGGGGTGGAGTGGGGGAATTGGAGAACTAGGGATCCTCCTCCCAGTTGGGGAAACTCTCTGTGGAAAGGGATAATGAAGAACTTCTCTATTCTTGTTTATGGGATCTCAATTAAGGTCGGCAATGGTAGTAGAACCAAGTTTTGGAAGGATCCTTGGTGCTTGGATGGTTCTCTTGCTGAGTCTTTTTCTCTCCTTTTTCAGTGTGCATCTAACCAAGAAGCTTTTGTTGCTGAGTGTTGCAGCTTGTTTGGAGATTTAGTTATTTGGTCCCCTACCTTTAGAAGGAATCTTTTTGACTGGGAGCTTAAAGAGATAATGACTATGTTGACTATTTTTCAGAATCAAAAGGTTGATTTCTGCTCAGAAGATAAGTGGTATTGGAAGTGGAATCCAGATGATGTTTTCTCTGTCAATTCATTGGCTTCCAAACTTTGTAGAAAGGGTGTTACTGATTTCCCTTGTTCTCAGGTGTGGAATCCTATTAGCCCATCTAAATCCAACTTTCTGATCTGGACTATGGTTCTGAATAAATGTCTGTCTAGAGCTAATCTTGTGAGAAGGGGCATCCAAATTTTGGACCTTTCGTGCAGCCTATGTGGGGACAATTCTGAATCGACTGACCATCTGTGCATTCACTGCCCGTTCGCTTCTCAGTTGTGGAACCACTTTTTCAGCTCCATGAACTTAAGATGGACTATGCCTAGATCGGTAAAAGAGCTTCTGTGTTGCTGGAACATCAAAGGTCTTAACAAGAAAAGGAAGATAGCGTGGAAGACTATTCCTAGTGCTGTCTTATGGTCCATTTGGTTGGAGAGGAACAGTAGACTTTTCTGTAATAAGGCCTTAAGTCCAGAAGATTTAATTCAGAAAGCTGTGGGCAAGTTAACCTCTTGGGTGTCAGTTTCTAAGATCCATTTGGTTGGAGAGGAACAGTAGACTTTTCTGTAATAAGGCCTTAAGTCCAGAAGATTTAATTCAGAAAGCTGTGGGCAAGTTAACCTCTTGGGTGTCAGTTTCTAAGGAGTTTAGAAATTGTAATTTGTCTTTCGTTCTAGTTCTTGGTGGAGTATGTAATTGCTGTGTTGATCAATCTGCCTTTCTGGGACTGATCATAGCTTGTATGTGCTGTTTTTGAATAAATGTTACATTACTTTTTTCCAAAAAAAATATTGCTGCTTTCTACTGGGAAGTTTACTATGGTAAGATTAATAATACATTGGACAACTTGCAAAAGAAGAGACCTTTCATGTGCTTATCCCCAAATAGGTGTAATCTTTGCAAAGCTTAAAATGAGGATTGTTACCACTTACTAATATCTTGCTTTTGCTAGAGCTATTTAGAATTGGATTTTTGGTTTATTTGGGTGTAGATGGAACTTGTGATTTGAAGTGAATTTGTTATTTAAGCCATCTACTTTTGGGTGGCCTAGTGTTTTAAAAGCGCAGGATGCAAAAAAACACAAGGAGCATTTTGCACCCGAGGTGCAAGGCAAAGCACAAAAATGCAAAAAATGCTAAAAAACAAAAAAAAACCAAAAAAACTAAAAAAGTTAAACATAATATTAATTAAAAATATAAACTTAAATTTTAAAATATGCTTTAAAAAAACTATTATCTCAAATTAAAATATGTAAACATAACATGTAAAACATATTTAAAATGAAAATTTAAAAATAAAATCAAGCTGCTATATAAAACATATTCAAGCACGTAAAACTCTTAATCTCTTTATTTTTTTCCCAATTGCATTACTTTAAATAGCTAATGTGGTGTTAAAACATTATGCATTCCTAATTCTACAACTGCCTTTGTACCAAGCCCATTGACGCAAGCCCAAACAAGTCCACATCAGAGTCTTAAATTCTTAATCTCTATAAAAAGATGTTATAACCTTAGTTGTCTTTTAAAAATATCTTTTATTTAGGATGAATGAATTCATTCATCCTATTTGTTAATGTTGCTCATTTATTCATCCTAAATAAAAGAAAGATATTTTTAAAAGATAATTAAAATTATAAAATCATTTTTTGAAGGGATTAGAATTTAAGACTTTGACATTGACTTTTTTGGGCTTGCCTTGAGGGGCTTGGTTAGGAGTCCAGGGGCGAAGCTTAGCTTAGTTGCTTGACATAAAAAATAGAAAAAAAAATGTGCACATTTTCAAAAGGCACGCACCTGAGCTGAAGTGCAAGGCACACCAGGCGTGTGCCTTTTGAAAGTGTTGCCTAGGTGCACCTTTTAGATCATTGGTGGTCCACGAAAAGAGGGAGATTTATGTGGAGATGTATCAAGGCAGTTGTTATATGGTCTACTTGGGAGGAAAGGAATGCCATGATTTTTCAAGAAAAGGAAAGAAGCTTCTCTGAAATCAAGGAATATATTCTAACAAGGGCAATTCATTTGTTGAAAACTTCAAAGCTCTTTGATAACTTTTCATTTGATGATCTTTGGAGAAATTGGTTAGTAGTGGTTAATACTTCTAAGAATTAAACCAGGGTGGAAACATCCTTTGGAGGGCTTTGTTAAGCTGGATTTTGATGGGAGTAGTCAGGGTAACACAGGACTTTCCATGATAGGAGGGGTTTTGAGAGAAGGTGGAAGCTTAGGTGTGCCTGGAGCGGAGAAGAGGAAAGATTATGGAAACTGAATGGGGGTCTATTTCTCTTCATGTTTCATAGTAAGGAATGGGCGGAGAAGGCATTAGAAGCAAAGTCGTTAAAGGAGCGAGAGTTTGACCTTAGACTTGGGAGGTGATTTCCGGCAATATGTGCATCGAATGTAGGTAGAAGAAGGGGGTAGTATGGATTGTTATGTTTGGGATCCCATTACATGCTTGAAGTATCGTTACGTTTGAGAAGATAGGGACATGTTGTAGGAGGTTTTTTAAGTTTGATGATAGGATCAAGACTTGGGATAGGCTAGATAAGGCCAAACTGTTGGAGGTGGAGGACGCCTCTAAGGTTCTGAGCAAAATAAATTTGTAGTTTGTAGGGGAATGGTATGATTTGAGGCTAGTAGTAAAAGGGGAGGATGGTACCTTTCAATCTAGGGGAATAGCTGGGAGAAGGATTAGGAGTTAGGGAGGAAGGAGCTATGAGAAAAATCCTGAGAAATAGTGCAGGTGGTGAGAAGTTGAAGAGTTGGTCGGAGAAAGAAGGAGATTGAGGTGGGGAGTGAGAAGGACAAAAAGGGAATTTTAGAGGTTTTAGGGGATGAGGGAGGTGATAGTAGAGGACACATGGAGGGGGAGAGGATGGGTATAGAGGAAAATTATGGGATGCATGAAGATTTAGAGGTTTTAGAGGTTTTATGGGATGCGTGAAGATTTAATGAGAGGCGAGAAGTCACAAATGGAAGGAGATGGAGGCAAGTATACTTTGAGCATGTCCCACAAAAGAAGATGAAAGTAAAAAAAAAAAAAAAGCTAGATTTAACCTTTGGTTGAATGGGCTGAATGTAACAAAATACATGGGAACAATCAGGAAAAGGCCAATTAGGGGGTCGCTCAAAAAAGGAGGACAGATAAAAACCAAAAGGGAAATTGGGTCTAGGTGATTGCAAGGTTCGAGAACAGCAAAACGACTTTGGAAGTTCTGCGGAAAAGGAGAAGCAAAGAAGAAAATAAAGGTGTGAGATCTCTTTGAAGAGGAACAAAGCTCCAAGAAAAGGAGGAAGGGGTGCAAAAATCAGATGTTCAGTTGCACAAGGAAAGGGGGGGGGGGGGCAGGAGGATGTTCACTAAGGCAAATGTTGGAGGGCCCATGGTTCATAGGAGGGGAAGGAGGACAAGTGTGGGGATGAGGAGGTTGGGAAGTATATCAGCAAGTGTGAACTTATTGTTCCACCATTAAATGGTGGGAGGTTTACTTGGTCAAACGGACAAGTTCTGGCAATCTTACAAGGTTGGATAGGTTGAGATTGGGCAGAGTATGTGGGAGAAGTGGTGTAAGATGTCTTGAGTCACTTGACTTTAAGGATGTCAGATCATAAACCCATTTCATCAAAGAACTTCATGGCAGTGAATGGAGCTAGGCCTTTCAGATTTGAAAATGTTTGGATGCATGAACCAAACTATTTGCAGTGGGGGCAGAGGAGAAGTGGGGAAACATGCATGTGGAAGGTTCAACAAGGTTCAGGCTGGTTAGAAAGTTATAGTTATTGGGAGAGGAGATTAAAAGTAGGAGGTTGGAGGTTTTTGGAAGAATAGTGAATAGGAAAAAAAAAAGGTGATGGATAAGATGGCATGGTTTAACAGATTGGAAGAAGAAAGGGTGTTAACGAGAAAGGCCTAATTAGAGATGGAAGGTTTCAGACCAGTAACTCTGATTAGCAGCCCTTACAAATTGTTGGCTAAGGTGCTGTCCAGGAGATTGAGAGGAGTAATTCATTACTTGGTGCTTGAAACCCAAATGGTGTTTGTGGAAGGAAGGCAAATATTGGATGGGGTGTTGGTGGCTAGTAAGTGTTTAGATTCGAGACTTAGAAGTGGAAGGCTTGGTTTGGATGAAAGATTGATCTTGAGAAAGCTTATGATCGTGTGGAGTGTGGTTTACTCGGAGTTGAAAAGACTGATGAGTTTTGAAGAAAAGTGGAGAAGTGAGATGTATGCCCGTCTCTTTTGTTTCCTTCTTTATATTGCTTAACAAAGTATCCTTGAATTTCTTCCAAGCATCCAGAGGGTTGCAACAAGGGGATCCAATTTCCCCTTTACTATTTGTTTTAGTCATGGAGGTATTGAATTTGTTAATAGTTAAGGATGCTCAGCTGGGGTGGACTGAAGGTTTCAAAGTGGGGTCATAAAGGCCTTGCACTCTCATCTTCAGTATGCTGATGATACATTGATTTTCTTGGATGCCCCAGTGGACCAGGTGTTGAGTTCGAGGACCATACTAGCCAACTTTGAATTGCTAACTGGTTTGAAAGTTAACTTAGCAAAAAGAGTATGTTAATTGGAGTGGGGTAAGTAAGGAGAGAGGTTTTAAAGCAATATGCCGCTGTCATAGAATGCCAAAATGGAGAGCTCCCTTTTCTTTATTTGGGCCTCCTGGTGGAATCTAAGGCATCTACAGTAGGGGTCTGAAGGCCAGTGGTAGAAAGAGTAGAGAGGAGGATAGAGAGGTGGAAAGCTAAGTATCTCTCTTTCGGGGGTGGGGGGCAGGATTACACTTATCAGGAGTGTCCTCTCAAGTTTACTGACCTATTACCTCTCATTGCTGAAGGTTCCAGCTGTGGTAGCCAACAAGATAGAGAAGTTACAGAGGGATTTTTTGTGGGAAGGGGTGGGGGTCCTAAGAAATTCCATTTAGTAAGTGGGGTAAGGTGTGTGTAGACCTAAGGAAGGAGGTGGACTGGGGTTTAGAAGGGTAAGAATCTTTAACAAGGCCCTCTTGGGAAAATGGTTATGGAGGTTTGGGTTGGAGAAGGAGAGGGAGTCCCTTAGGAGGAGGGTTGTAGTTGGGAAATATGGGGTTGTGAGGTTTGGGTTGGAAACGAAGGAGGTCTCAAATTCATATGGGGTTAATGTTTGGAAGGGGATAATGCATTTCAACCAAGAATTTAGAGCACTGGTTAGCTTCAAGGTGGGAAGATGGTGTTGTAGTGCCCTAAATTTAGAAGGCCCTTGTTGGATCAGGAACTAGAAGAATGTTTAGAGTTGCTGGAAAGACTTCAGTAAACAAAGGTTTCAGCTTCCTCAAGGGATGGGCTATGGTGGAAAGAAAGCAGAGAAAGAAAGTTTACTGTTAAATCTTTTTATTTGGCTTTGGCAAGGGATCAGCTGGTCTCTGACCATATGGAAGGTGTATGGGGGAATCCTGTTCCTCCTAGAGTAGAAGCTTTTGCATGGCTAGTAGCTATGGGTAGTATCCTGACTTCAGACCACATGAAGAGCACAGGTTTCAATATGGCAAGTTACTGCTATCTGTGCTGTTCAGACGAAGAGACTGTCTGTCATTTGTTCTACTCATGTAAGATTGCAAGATTTATTTGGAAATTGTTCCTTCTTTTTGGGGTCGGAATATTTCACCCAAGGTCTTCAGCAGAATTATTCTCTTCTTGGAAAAGATTCAGAGGATGCATGAAAGCAAGGATAGTTTGGAGTTGCATCCCTTTTGCTATATGTTGGATCATGTGGAATGAAAGAAATAGAATGTTGTTCAAGAATTGGTCCAAGAATATTCAAGTTTTAGTGGCTTTGGTTGGGAAACTAGTGTTGAACTGAGTATTGGTACTTTCATTTTTTTTTTGAAAAATAAGAAAATTCCATTAAAATAAAAAGAAAGTACAGGAGGAAGGTGATAAGAAATCACCCGATAGAAGATGAGCCTAACTTGGACACTTCTTGCACTAAAAACAGCCAACAAAAGACTTTAATAAAAGAAAGAATACTAACTCCTTCGGAACCGGATCCTAGGCCAATTTCATACAAGTCAGCTGCAAACTAAACACAACGAGTCTAGCAGAGGAATGGGCCTAATCCTCTCCCTACAGACACCTCTTCTTGGTTGTCGCCATCTTCATCTTTCTCTTTCCTTCTTCTTCCTCTCAAACTCTTTCTTAGCGAATTCTCACCTCGCTAGAAGAACAAACCCAAGCTTTTACCAATTTCTATGTCCTTTTTAGCAACTGCCTCAATAGATACATTACCGGTTTTCTCCACCTTCCTTTCAAGACTTTTATCAGCGTCTCTTACATTAGAAATGGAATCCTTCTCAGTTGCAACTTCATGTTGACCAGTCTCCAATTGCTTACCCAGACTAGATGCATCCTGAGAATTCTCGTTATCTGTTGGTTAAATAGTCTTATTGTTTCTTCTCTTATACACCCCTTTATAGTTCTTTGTAGGTCCAGACCCAACCAATCCAAGCTTCAACCGAGAAAAGACTTTGGTTACGTGAACAGTGTGAGAATATCTCACTCCAGAGTCTCCTCGAGATTTTTTGGATATCACAGAATCAGCCACATTTAAATCTTTCTTAGTCTCCCCCTCCTACCCAAATTCAAACCTAACTTTCCAATCACCACCTCCTCGAAAAAACGTGGACACCAGTATCATCTTCTGTGGGTAAAGACTTTGGAGAGTGGGCCCTGGTGGCATCTCCTTTCCCTTCACTTTGCACCCCTTGTACACATGGCGTTGGAGGCTTTCTATCTCCTCCTACATACTCCAGCCCCCTTTCCTCTTGATTCATCAAGTTATTCACACTCTAACTTTCCCATAATATCAGTGCCCATTAAAACCACTGGACCATCCCCAACCTTTTCTTTAGTTGACACCGAGTGGGCCCCTATCCCCTCTCCCTTTTTCAAGCAATTCCCCAAGTCGTCCCTCTTTACCCAGCATATCAACCCCACTAATATGAATAACTTTTTTTGTTCCCAAACTGCCCTCATCTTCAACCTCTAAGCCTACCTCTGTTAAGAGTCTGTTCGACTTCCACCTTTTCAAACCAATCGAAAACTGAGAGTTCTCCCCCCCCTCTTTCCACGATAAAAAGTTGTCAATCCAACCACCTAGGGTAGGTTCCTTCTACCACCACTCTTAAATCGAAGACAGTGTTTTAAAAGCACAAGAGGCAATTTGCACCCGAGGTGCAAGGCGAGGCACATGCCTTTTTGAAGCAAGGTGCAAAATACAAAAAAAAAAAAGCTAAAAAATAAAAAAAATGTCAAAATTTTCAAAAAATGCAAAAAAAAATACATTAAACATAATATCAATAAAAAATATAAACTTAAATTTTAAAATAAATGTTTTAAAAAACTTATTATTTAAAATTACATAAACGTAACACGTAAAGCATATTCAAATGAAAATTTAAAAATAAAATCAAGCATTTTCAAGCATGTAAAACCCACAATCTCTTTCTTTCCTTAATTGCATTACTTCAAGTAGCTAAAGTGATGTAAAACATATTGCATTCCTGATTCTACGAGCTGCCTTTTTATCACGCCCCTCGAGACAAGCCCAAACAAGTCCATGTTAGGGTCTTAAATTCTTAATTCTCACATAAAAATAATGATTTTATAACTTTAAATGCCTTTTAATAAGATATTTTATTAAAATTAATGAATGAACAACATTATTTTTTATGTGAGAATTAAGAATTTAAGACCCTAACATGGACTTGTTTGGGCTTGCCTCAAGAGGTGTGGTTGGGGGTCCAAGGGCAGAGCCCCCAACCTAGCTGCTAGGTTCAAAAAGAGCAAAAAAGCGTAAAATTTTAAAAAGACACATACCTGGGCTGAGGTGCAAGGTGCACCAGGCGCATGCCCCTTTTGAAAGGACTGTGTCTAGGACCTAGGCGAGGCACATACCCTAAAATGTGCCTCGCATGTGCGCTTAGGCGTTTTTGAGGCATGCCTTTTAAATCACTGACCGAAGAGTTCTCCGCCAAAGTGGGAACGAGGTGAATTTCCTCCACCTCAATTAAATTCTTCCTTTCCAGGGTTCTTGAATCAATGAAGCTAAATTTCCCACATGCATCCCTAACGTCCTGAAAGTTTGGAAACTCCAGGCATGTAGAGGGTTACCGAAAATGTTGATCCAGACGAAGCTTGAAGGTCCCATGTTTCTCAGCGCATTGATGAGAGGATTCTACCTCCCCAATCTTGAGTCCAGGTCCCGAAATTGACCTTGTTCTCGCTCAAGAATATCCATAGCTTCTTCCTCACTACTGAAAGAGAAAAGGAAGAACCCCACATTTAGTTTCCTCACCTAAAAAAGCCTGCTTGGCTTCCATTCAACCACCACCTAACTCCATATTTCTTCCACGTCTGGTTCAGAATTAACGAAGTGACCAACCAAGCATTTGTTTAATAGCTTTAGTCGACCAAAAGTTCCTTCAGTTGAGCTCGTTACCAAAAGGGATCAGTTAAATCCACACATTAACAAAACTCACCCATGATGAACTCCTTCCTACCTCTACTCCATTTCCACTTGTTACCAAATGGGATCAGTTACAACACTTTACAACAGCTGCCAAACCTTGATCTACAACACTTTCCCAAATCTGAGTCAAAATAGAGCCTTATAGAGAAACATTTGATCAGGTTAATTGGTCAGATTTGGGGAAGAATTTCCAGAATGTTCTTGAATAACAAGCTGGTAATGTTTAGCAGTTCTCTGTATTCTAGCATGTTACTGATTGAATTGTTGAGGTGTCACCTTGACACCTCTCAGATTGTATATTCTTTTTCATTTAATGAAATCTTCCAATTTACCCTTAAAAAACACATCTTATCCTTACTTTCTGGACCAGTGGGAAATTGGAGACTCTACAAGGCCTGAGTTGCTAGCTGCTGTGCAAGGGATCCAGCTTGCAAACCAGATTGGGTGGAGAATTTACTAATTTATGGTGATTCTAAGGTAGTTGTGGGATGGCTGTTGGACCCTGATTCTGTCATTTGATGCTACAGGGATCTTCTCAAAAAGGTCAAATGGCTAGAAGTATGGCAGAATTCAATGGGTGGGCAGAACAGCAAATACTTTGGCTATTTATTTGCTAAACAAGGGGCTTCTCAGGATTCTTTATATTGGGCTACTTTGTAATCTTTACTTTGATTAGCTTTGAGGTTCTCTAATCTTTTTAAAGGAGAGGTCACATCTCCCACCTCTCCTTGGGATGCTTGTATTTTCTCTATCTATTGATTAATACAATTAAATTTCAATTATTAAAAAAAACAAAAAAAGCAAACACTTCATTTTCATTGATCAAAAAAGGAACACTTAATTTTCAAGTTTAGAAATCAAAACAAACTGATTTAAAATTCATTTTGAGAGGGAAATGACACAAAAAAATTCTTCTTAGTAGGTCTAAGGTTATGGGAGATAAACACAAACTCCTAAAGTTATGTGAGATAAAGACCTTCAGTGGCTTTCAAAGAAAAAGGATTATGATCAAGATACAGATTATATGGTGAAGTTTCAAATCAGTGTTCTCAAACACAAACTAGAGCAGATGGTTGGACCAGTTAACCTGCAAGCCAGTTAGAATTCCAGTTTCTAAATATACTGGATCTTATGTTTTTGAAATTCAGAAGGAAGACAGTTTGTGAAAACTGGGTGACTTTTAATTAGGAGTGGACCCAGGCGAGGGCTTTGGGCCTATGAAATTAAATAAAAAAAATTAAAAGCGTTAGTTCGCAGCTGGAATTGGAATCAGAATGGTCTATTCCCATAGTCTATTTGGTTCAGATAGGAATGGGAATGAAAATTGGAATCAGCAGGAATGGGATTTCATTCCCAAGGGAGGGGGAGGGAATGGCCATTCCACCAGAAATGGGAATGGGATTCTGATTCTGCCCAACCAAACACTTGGAATAGGAATAGCCCATTCTGATTCCAAGTCCAGACCCCTATTCCTATGAACCAAACAGGGCCTTAGATATTTATAACATAAAACATATATACTGCAGGCTGGGCATAGACACAGAGCCGAGGCCCATGCCCGGAAATTTCTAGGCTGGGCTGGAATGATTACCCCTACTTTTATTGAACATTCTGGTTTTCAATGAATTGTTCAGATCAATCATATTTACCATTGTGTCACACAAATAACACCAAGGAGATTAAAACCTAATCATTATCATCATCATCCAAGCCTTATCCCAACTATATGGGGTTGGCTACATGAATCCTGTTTCGCCATTCTGTTCGGTGTAGTGCCATATCAATTGTAAGATTATCGGGCATTTAAATCATTTCTTACTACTTCTACCTATGTCCTTTTTGGTCTACCCCTAGCCCATCTAACCCCTTCAACTTGCAACAAATCTCTTCTTATGGGTGCTGTTGATAGTTTTATATGCATGTGAGTTACCATACCATCTTAGTCTACTTTCTCTCATTTTATCACCTATTAGAGCTATTCCTAGGTCCTTCGAATAACTTCATTTCTGATCCTATCATTTCTAGTTTTTCCACTCATCCAAGGGCATTAAAACCTATTCCTTGTAATTAAAAAGTTGATATACAAGACATTGAGTCACATGCCACCTTGTAAATGCTTGTGCTCTTCTAACCTTGCTGCAGGCGGGATCCAATCCCAAGTCTCCGCTACAACCAGTTGGAGACCTTACCAACTAGCCAGTTGGCACCTTACATGTTAAAATTAAAATTAGGTGACTTGAAACTGAGTCACAAGTACAAACATAAAAGGCAACAGCTATCAGGCTATTATTTAATATATGTCCTTATTATATAATACATAATATATATTTAATTTAAGTATGATGTCACAGGTCACTGGCTCAAACCACTAGTTCGCCCATTCAACCCATGACCCAGTCACCAAAACAGTTTATTTTTGGTCTGGGTCTGACAACATTGGTGTTAACTATAAATAGCTAATACTTAAAAAAGTTGCAATGAGGAAAAAGAAATGTGATTAATGATGGTTTACAAAACCATATCCCTATTCTTTGATATTTACCATTGTAACCATAGAAAAGAGTTCACGGTGACTACATAGTAGTTACTAGTCTACTTACATAAAATGCATTGGCCCTATAATCAATCAAAACTTCTAAATATGTGGATCCACTTAGCTGGAAACTTCTCTTAAGGCAATCAAATCTATTTCTAGACCAGGTCAGACAACTAGAATACCACTTCTTTTTTTCTTTTCTCCCCCACCCTCCTCTCTCCTTGAGAGGGTTGTTAAATCTGCCTTTGTTACCTTTGGTGACTGGCAACATCCAATCTACTGACAAGTCATAATTATTTCCTACTCTTCTGATGTACCATATATTATCTGCTTAACTGATATCTAGTTAGCTGAGAATCCCCAAGGTCAGAAAATTGTGCTTGAAAGTAGAACTTTCCCTTGAAACCTCTATCCTCCTACCAACAGTAATTATCCAATGGCTCTTTTACATCCTACTATATTATTATTCTCACATTGGATTCACAATTATTCCAAAACAAAGCGGGATATTGGATACTTTTGACATCAAATTCATATAGATACCAAAAGGGAGAAATAAAAACTCAAAGAACCTCATTCTTGTTTTATTACCATTGCATTTTTCAACCAACTAGGTGATATTACTAGACTAACACAATGGACCATTGTTCAAACTTCACAGATTGTACACGTGTATAAATTACTTAGATGATGATATATAGCAACAATGTTCTAAATGTTGAGGCAAGAATAAAGTGGCATGGTTCTAATATGCCCCAAGAATTTCAATCTCTCTAGCAGTACTTCCAGTTACCCTTTTGAGAAGTGAAGTACTCAAACATCCCAGCAACTAGGTATGTGTTTGGCACTGATGCATTTTACAAGCATTCAGTTCCACCAACTTGCCACAATGATGAAAAAAACAAAAACAACATTTAATTGCATCTAGCAAACCATTTTTTTTGGGGGAAAAACGTTGCTGAAATGATTGTGCCTTGAGTTTGGGCATAGTTGTCAAGGCGATGGCTAGGCGTCTAGGAGCTTTTTGGGGCTCACCTCACCTAAATGTTATGGCATTTATATTGATGTAGGCATATTCGGTCAATGCACCAGATATTCACACATGGCACTGCCCAAGGGTACCCCCATCATTCTGCACTCATCCAAGGGCAACAGGGCAACTCCCACGAAACACTACTGTGGGAGCATTTATTGCGGGCACCATGTTCTTGGAGCATTTACTCCTGACACACTTATGAAGGGATAGTGATCATCAGATGATGCCTCTCTGGCTGCCCTCTTTGTGACCGCAATTCACAGAACGGTTACTCACTGCTCATCACTCCTCTCCCAGGCAATTCCAACTATAAAAGGAGAACCACAGCCTATAGGTGCACTTACGCACACTTGAGCTAATTATTACACTCTTGTGACCTCGGCTTTCCTTAAAGCCCTCGGCTGACCTAACCATCAGAGTCCTCACCCCTGGGAACACTCTCAGGGCCTCTGACGTCTTTTCACTCTTAGCAGGTGGGACCCTCGGCCTTTGGACCTCGGAAGTTACCAAGCTACCCTTGGCTCCAGATTTGGCAGCAACATGTATATAGAGTCTTCAAGTTTTATAATTTTTCTTATATTTTTTATAGTTTGAGCTTATTATATTATGATAAGTATGATACATTGAATCATTCTTTTATTTCTTTCATAAAATAATATGTTTTTTTATTAGTTTCTTATGTCAATAGGGTTTTGATAGCTATTCAAAGATTGAAGAAACAGGAATAGTTATTTGAACTTTTGAAGTCTTTGAAGGAACAAGGGAAATCAACAGGGGTTCCTCTTCTCTTCTGGAGCAAAAACAGGGGTTCCTCTTTTTCTTTTTATTTTTTTTCTTTGTATTTTGGAACAAAAACAGGGGTTCCGCCCCTTCTTTTATTTTGGAGCAAAACAGAGGCTCAGCTCCACCCCTAGAACAAAAAAGCAGGGCCTTCGCCCCTTCTTTTTCTTCTTCTGGAACAAAAACATACCATTTTTGAGGTTTTTGTTCATGCTTTCTTTTTTTCTATAACAAAAACAGGGGTTCCGCCCCTTCTTTTACTCATATTTCTACAACAAAAACAGGGGCTCAGC
>NW_010729206.1:546524-564737 GCF_000365185.1 Nelumbo nucifera
TAATGGTCCCAAAAATCCCCTAGGTTGGCCTTTTGTCTCTTTCTGCAACAATTGCTAGCTAGCCTTTCTAAAAGAAAATAAAATACGAAAGACTGTGAATTGCTAAAAGCATCCCCCACCCCAAGTCAAGGTTAAAAGTATCGATACACCCCAATATGCTGGATGGGGTGTATTGGGTGTTTCAATCATACCCTTTAGTTCTTTTTTCCCTGAAAGTTAGTCAGGGATCAATCTAAGGCCTGCCTACCCCCGTGAAATGGGTCAAAACCCCAAAAAGCCCATATTTAGCATATTGGTGACCAACCAACATTATGTATCAGGCTGATACATTGCGAAATTTTGATCCTTGTCCCAAGTTTCAAATTTTATTTGATTATTAAACCAAGGAATAAAAGGGTATGAGCCTAATACAAAGGAAAGAAAATGAGCCTTGACATATAATTTCGACCTTCCTTCTCGTCATCATCTAATCCTTTTCCCAACTATATGGGGTCAGCTCCATGAATTCTGTTCTATTGAGTGTCATATCCATTGTTATACTATGGGCCCTTAAATCATTTCTCACTACAACCCATGTCCTTTTTGGCGATGGCATTCCCCCTTCCTACTACTCATAAATGATAGAGCCCCATACTCTAGTATTTATCATTGCAATAGCACATTGAAATTTCTTTTTCATTTTCTTGAATGATAGAGCCCTATACTCTAGTATTTATCATTACATAGGAAATTAAAAGATTTCTTCTTCATTTTCTTTTGTCCCCTCTTGAATCTGTCTCTTGACATCCAGATGCAGTGCAGTAATAATACAAATATGCCATTCTCCTAAACTCAGAAAAGGAATTAGCTGGAACCTAGGTACAAAAAACCATATTCCTCACCTACAACCTAGAACCCTATCAAGATCATTCAATTGGAAGCATAGTTGTCAAGGTGATGCCTAGGCGCCCTTGGAGGCTCGCCTCGCCTAATCACCAAGCAGTTTTGTACATTGTGTAATAAAATACTTTATATTCTTAATTTATTTGAGATTATAATTATAAAATAGACATTATTAAACTAAAATACTCATTTTGTGTGTTTATATACTAATTTCTTTTTATTATTTCTTATTTGTTAGGGTTTAATCAACACAAACATTGCTAAATGCTGTATTGAACCCTCAAAGGCTTCAAAACCTGAAGTACTAAGGAGGAACTTAAAGTTTTGTCTAATCAACACATTTTCTTCTTCTTCTTCCACCTTTTCTTTTCTTCATTTTCTTCTCATGAATATGTTGATTTATACTTTAACATGAAGTTTATACTTTTCTAATGAAAACTATGGATAATTATTAAGGAAATATGCTTATGGAGCCTAGGGAACTACCTAGGATATATGTTTTTTACTTAAAAAATCCATCGCCCAGGTGACGCTTAGGCGCCCACCTAGGCAACTAGGCAACAAGGCACACCCTGTCACCTAGCCTCACCTTGGCGCCTTGAAAACCATGATTGGAAGAGTGCATAGATAAACATCATAATATCACAAGGGCAAGAAAATACATTAGCCACAAAAACAGCTGAAAGAGGAGAAACATCTAAAAGGAAAGGGAAGAAAATTTGGTAATAGCAATTATAGTTTACCTGCAATTTCCTATGCCGAACCAAACTGTTCATGCCATTCTGCTCCTTCCCAGTTTCTTCGTCCTCCGGAATAGCATCAAGTGCCCCGTGCCTCGGAGACTTACGCCTCGGGCTGAGGTGAATTGTTTTCGTTAAAATCAAAGGAACACCAGAACAACACCCGGCAACATAAACCTCAATAGAAGGCGACGAAATTCCAAGCTTTGGCTGAAAAAATGCAGAGGAACCCGTGGCAATAGATGCCGCGGTGTAGCAATCCATACTCCACCCTGTCTTGGGATCATTTTCCAACCCCTGGTGGTGGTCGAGCCCGACGCTGCCGTTGTTCCAAGCAGTTTCCATTCGTTCCAAAGAACCACACAAAATCAAATCCTCTCTATCGTAGACTTCGAATTCAACTGCGCCCATGACTCGAACGTTGTCGGTGCTAACATACGTCACCTCCGACGACTCCTTATCAAGACGATCACGACGAAGCGTGAGAGAAGCCGTTTCGGAAGCAGGGATGCGGGAGCCATTAATCTCGAGGGAAACCCCAATCTCGCGTCGTAGGTGGCGGAGGGTGAGATGAGCCGGAACGCTGTCGACGACGCAAGGAGCAATTCGGACATAGAAGAGCCGAATCTCGAACCAGGACGACGGAGGTGAAGCAGTGTCATTCATGAGGCTATAGAAAGGTGCATATTTGGGGCTATGATTAGGGTTCGAGTTTTTCTTGGGCAGGCAGATCGCCAATGACGAATCCTCCCCCGCATCCTGTTGAAAATCCATGACTCGCCAATCTATCACAGGCAAAGAAAACTCAAAAACCGGAGAGTCGAAACTACCCTGCTATAATCAGAACGGAATGTTGAAGCAGAAAACTAGAATAGGGTTGGAGTATCGGAGTTCATTCTTCTTTGCCTTGTCCCTCTTCTGGGGAAAGAGGCAATGGAATTGAAGGAAATTTAGTTGCGATTCATGCGTTAGAGGAATTTAGAAATTCCTTCTGTTTGTTTTGTTACTGTTAATTTTCCATCTTCAGAAACGAAAGAGGAAAAAGACAAGAAATTTAATTGTCGTCGTTAAAACGATCGTTACTAAAAATACGAAAATTGTGAAGACGGAGGGAGAGGGCGCAGTCGTAGTCAAGAGGGAAGAAAGGCGAGAACCGAGGGAAAAAGGAGGGAGAAGGGATCCCGTTGGCCGTTCCCATCTGTAACACCGTCACCGTTACCGTATTTTGTAGGGGGCCATGTGAGTTATATAGCGCCGGATAACGGGTCGAAACGGAACAGGAAGGAAAGGACTTGACGCCGTTAATAATAATAGATAGATACTTCTGTTTGTTTCCAGTAAGGCAGTAACATACTAACATGCATCTTTAGCATTTGGGTGTCTAGTGTGGATTGTGGATTCGGGCTGGCCCACGTCCATACTTCGTTACTCGTTTGTGATGGCTTACAGTTATGGTAGATTCGAAGCATATCGACACGTGGCATATATCTAGCGGAAGTCCGGCAAGACTTGTCCAATTCCTGTCGACATACACGACACCGGCCACCGGGTGAATAGGGCTGTCACTGTCCGACCGAATTTTATGTGACTTTGTCCCCATCTTATCATCCGTATCGTGGATTTTATCAAAAAAGGGTGGGTTTTAATTCGTGAGTACCCTTCCGATATCATGTGTTTTTGGCATCATAATCTAATTAGATTTTTCCTTTCTTAAAATATATACTAGCGAAGGGGCCTTGCATTGTAGGGGTTCGCTCATAAACTATCAGGTTTGAGTTCGACTTGAATTAGAGACTTGAATACGAGTTCGAGTTCAAGTTCGGCTCAAGTCAAAAGCTCAGAAGTTCGAGTCTGGCTATCTTTGATTGTAGGTCTTTCAAGCAGTCGAGGTGCCGAATCGAGGTCTCTCTCAATTGCCGAGGTGCTAAACTGAGGTCTCTCTTACCTGTTGAAGTGTTGAGCTGAGATTTCTTTAGCAAGCGAGGTGTCGAGCTAAGGTCTCCCTTAGTTGACAAGGTGCCGAGTTGAGATCTCTCTCAGTTGTCGAGGTGCTGAGTCGAGATCTCCCTCAGTGATCGAGGTGTCGAGCCGAGGTCTCTCTCAGTGATCGAGGTGTCGTTTAGCTCGAGCTCGATTCGAATTAGAGACTTGAGCTTGAGCTCAAAAGTTCGAGCTCGGCTTGGCTTGAACTCGACTACCTTTAATTACAGGTCCCCTAGCAGTCAAAGATAACAAGCAGAGGTCTCCCTCTATTGGAGAGAGAATGGCATTCTTATAATTTATAAGGAGAGAGAGAGAGATGGCATTCTTGTAATTTATAAGAAAGAGAGTGAGAGAGTTGGTAGGAGAGAGAGTGGCATTCTTGTAATTTGAAAGAAAAAAAAACCAAGAGAGTGAGAGAGTTAGTAGAGAGTGGCATTCTTGTAATTTCAAAGAAAAAGACAAAAAATATTGTTTGATTCCATTTCCCTATTCCTCATGCCTTTTTACGTACACATTTCAGCTTAATATATTTATATAGATATATAAAGGCTCTTTTTTTTCTAATTTTTTGTAATTTGATTATACTTTATGTCTAAAAATATAGAGTTGATAAGTAATATTGATGAGACCCGAACTGAGGTGGATGAGCAGCAAATGATGCCCTCCTGAGTTGGACAAGAAGAGGTGAATCCAATAACCCGTAAAAATAGAACTTGAAGACCCTAAGGTGGTTTTCCAAGAAGCACTTCGATGTTTAAGCTAGTAAGAGGAAGAAGAGGTCAGCTAAGGTGAGTTAGTGAGGATAAGCTGGTTATACTCAAGCAAGATGACTCTTTGGCTTTAGTCCAAGCATGCTATATACGCTCGATACCTATCCGATGGTTCTGTTGTTATATTTATATTTATAATAATTATAAAAATATATCAACATTTACTATTGTTACAATTTATGACTTGTATTCTATAGCTCGGTTTCCCAAGACGATTGTTTGGCTTCACCCTAAATTCCTAATCAAATCCTTCTGATCTCTCCAAAACACAAAAAAAAACAAAAAAAAAAAAACAAATTTTACCTCAAAAGCCCCCAAATCCACCATTAAATCTATTGGATACCTATCTGATGGCCCTGATCAACACCTATTTACACCTCAACCATTAGATCAGACACAACCATCAGACCTAAGACCTCCCAAAACACTTACCTATAAAATTTCAACTCAAGATTCCCCCGTTTACCCCCTTATCAAACGAAGATTCCATTTCAACCTCTCTCGTTAGCCTAAACACTCAAAACCAAGATTATCTTGATCTTGACACATCCGAACCGATCAGACCACACCATTAGACTGCGAACATACCATAACACCTGCTCATAAAATTTCACCCCTAGATTCTCTCACTTGCCCTTCTATTAAACCAAGATTTCATTCTAAAACATTTCGTTCACCCTAAATTCCTACAATCTTGACCCTTTAAGACTGATAACCTCATCATCAGATCTAGGACACCCCCAAATACCCAGATTTGAAATCCCAACCCAAAATACCTCTGTTTACCCTTCAATCACACCAAGATTCCATTTAAAGGTCCTAGATTAACCAGATTACGAATCTACTCGATCTGGGCCCATTTGGCTCAATCTATACTTACCAATCGCCCCAGACTACCCAAAAATCCTACCTTGTGAAATTTCACCCCAAACGTACTAAACCCCACCTTACCAAATTTTAGTTAAAAATACCTCAATTTGCTTACTTTTTCAAAAAGATTCCATTTTGGCTAATCTCACTGGCCCACACTTGCAAACCCCCTCTTTGTGATCAGATTCATCTCGACCCTCCATTCTTTGACCCAGAAATCTCCACCATTAGATTAAAAACCCGGCTTGAACCCCCTGAACCGGTTTTGACCCAAACCTGTAAATTTCAATTTTACTCCCATTTTTTGTAAAATCATAAAATGCCTCATGGCATTCTTTAAAGGAGCCGAATGCCTCATTTTCCCCCTAAGTAGAGAGAGGGGGGATTTTTCTTTTAACGTTCATCGTCTTCACCTAATCGAACCATCAAAGGCATGTGACGACGACTTTGTCTTCTCTCTAATGTCAGAACTTCGTTTCTATTTCTCTCTTCTACTTCTCTATCTCTTCTTCTTCTTCCCTAAACTTGAATTTTCCAACCACTATTCATCTTAATCTCTGTTGAATAGCGACAAAATATTTTTTCCATTTTACAACAGTCAATCTTAGCTTTCACAAGATTTGTGAGGACATTGTCTCCAACTCCATTACCTCTCTCTTGTTTATTCTTTATCATTTTTTCTCTTGATTTTCTGTGGTGGACTGAGCTTTCCTCTATTCTGCGAGATTCATACCGAATCTAGTTGGCTTTAGAAATTGCCATCAGTACGCTCACATTAGGAGGGATTTGTTCAACCTCTTTGATCACCTCCTACAGAACATAATAAATTCATCTGAATTCTTCCCATTTATAGTATCAAGATGTTAGGTAGTGTATGCCCTTTAGCTTCAATCAGATTGATGTATAGATACATTTATTTTAAATGAATAAAATTACATTATTTTTTCATGTTAATATTGGTATGTTTTTGTGAAATTACCTTTTAAATTGGACACTTACAAGACTCGTGTTAGTTTAGAATGTTCTCAGTTGTTGGATAGACTTGGGGAGTTTATCCTACCAAGGTTGACACTGATGTGCAGCCAAAGAAGTTGGGGCAGCTTGTCTCAGTTTCTAGGGTTAGACCCAAAGCACATAAACTACAATATGAACAAGTTAAAAGTTAGTTTGCAAGAGCTCAACAATATGTTGCAAAGAGCTGAAGAACTGATCAAGAAGGACAAGCTGGTAGCCATGCTTATTGAAAGTGGCAAATCTGGTAAGAAGAAAAGGAAGGGTAAGAAAAGGCCTCAGAAAAAGGGAGGCAAAATGAAGAAGCAAAAGAGAGACAAGTCATCAGATGAATGTTACTTCTACAAGCAGACTAAGCACTGGAAGAGGAATTGTCCTCAGTATCTGAAATCCTGCAAGAACAAAGAATGTAATTTCGAATCTCTTGTCATAAAGACCAACATGTCAGTCACTTCTACATCTTGGTGTATTGACTATGGGGCTTCTACTCATGCACGTAATACATTGCAAGGGTTCAAGGAAAGCAAAAGGTTGAATTATGACAAGGTTGTGCTTTACTTGGGGACAACTGCAATTGTTGTGGTTACTGTTATAGGAACAACAGATTTGATTTTTAGAGGAGTTGTTTGTTACATTGAAAGATTGTCTTTATTTACCATTACTTAGAAGAAATTTTATTTTAGTTTCTAAACTATGTAAGGATGATTATTCTATTTTATTTAGTAATAAGATTACAATTAAATTGAATAACAAATTTCTTACTCATGGAGAAATTGAGAATGGTCTTTATGTCTTCCATCATTCTCTAAAAACAAATATAACCAAAACTGTGTCGGAACACATCCCTAAGAAAAGAACACATGATACAGCTAATCCCATGTGCATGTGGCATTACCGACTTGGCCATATAAATATAAAATGTATCACAAGATTGGTAAATGATGGTCCTCTAGATTTTCTCACTATGGAAGATCTACCAACTTGTGAGCCTTGCCTCCAAGGCAAGATGACAAAAGGGTCATTTACAAGTAAGTCTGAAAGATCTACAAGCACACTTGACCTTATACATACAGATGTATGTGGTTTCATGAATGTTAGGACACGGAACCAATGTTGCTATTTCATAACTTCCACCAATGATTATTCTCGATATGGTTGCATGTACCTAATGAGACATAAGTCTGAATCCTTTGAAAAGTTCAAGGAGTTTAGACAAGAAGTCGAGAAACAGTTGTGGAGACATCAAAACCCTTCGATCAAATCGAGGAGGTGAATATTTATTTGATGAATTCAGGGACTACTTAATGGACAATTAGATTATATCATAGTTGTCTCCTCCAGTTATAGTTCAATTAAATAGTGTGTCAAAGAGAAGAAATTGGACTCCATTAGATATGGTTTGATCACTCATCATCCATTTAAAGTTACCCATATCCTTTTCGGGGCATGCATTGGAGACTGCAATTTACGTGCTGAACCAGGTTCCAACAAAGTTGGTTCTTAAGACTCCTTATGAGCTATGGACCGGCAAGAAACCAAGTGTAAGACAATTGAAAATATAGAGTTATCTAGCACACGTCAAAAGGACAAATGCGGACAAATTGGAATCCAAAACAGTTGTTTCCTATTTGTAGGCTACCCCAAGGAATCCGTAGGGTATCTTTTCTATCACCCATAAGAACAACAATTTTTTGGTAGTCAAAATGCCTACTTCTTGGAGGAGGACTGTATCTTGAACAATCATCATAATGAAGTTGTTCTTGATGAAGAGAGCTAAGGAGTAGTGGAAGATGACCCACGGATTCTAGATAATAATACCCAACTTAGAAGATCTACCTGGGTTTTTAGACCTCCAGTTTGTTACGATTATGATCAAGAAAGTTACTTGATGGAAGCTACGAGCAGTGAGGAGAATCTCGTGACTTATACGGAAGCTATGTTGGATATAGACTCCTTGAAGTGGGTAAATGCCATGAAAGTCGAGATGGATTCAATGAAAACTAATGGAGTCTGGACTATTGTAGACCCACCCCCTGGGGTGAAAGCAATTGTTTGCAAATGGATTTACAAGAAAGAGGGCCCTGATGGAAAAATTGAGACCTATAAAGCTCGGCTTGTAGCGAAAGGGTACACTCAGAAAGGAGTCGACTATGAGGAGACCTTTTCACTAGTGGCCATGAGCAAATCCATAAGGATTTTATTAGCTATAATTGCACACTATGATTATGAAATATGGCATATGGATGTCAAAACCATGTTATTGAATGAAGATCTTACTAAATATATCTATATGCACCAGCTGCAAGGCTTTGTTGCCACGGGTCATGAACACATGGTGTGTAAACTAAACAGATCCATTTATGGGTTGAAGCAAGTTTCCAAAAGTTGGAACATCCGATTTGATTTAACAGTCAAGTAGTTTGATTTTGAGCAAAATCTGGATGAATCCTGTGTTTATAGAAAGATAGTGGGAGATAAGGTTACATTCATGATTCTATATGTAGACGACATTCTACTCATTGGGAATGATGTAGGAATATTGACTATGGTGAAGGTATGACTTTCGCAACAATTCTCCATGAAAGATCTTGGAGAAGCCTCCTATATCTTGGGACTTTGACTCTATAGAGATAGATTGAAAACAAAATAGGATTATCCCAATCTACTTACATTGACAAGATTGTCAATAGGTACAACATGCAAAACTCCAAGAAGGATTTGTTCCTTTTAGACGTGGAGTCACTCTCTCCAAAGGCATGTCACCTAAGACCCTTGAGGAGATATTGGACATGAGAGAGGTTTCCTACGCCTCAGCCGTTAGAAGCATCATGTATTCCATGTTGTGCACTCGGCCAGACATTACTTAGGCCGTCAGTGTGGTAAGTAGATACCAATTTAACCCAGGACAAGAGCATTGGACTGCTATGAAAAACATACAAAAATACCTACGAAGGAATAAAGACTATTATCTTGTCTTCGAAGGTAGTTCACTACAGATGATCAAGTATACTAATGCCAACTTCTAGTCTAATCCAGATGATAGAAAGTCTACATCTGGATACGTCTGCATGATGGGGTCCTATGTAGTTAGCTGGAAAAGCAGCAAACAAGGGTCCAAAACACCTACCCGTAAAATTTTAACTCAAGATTCCCCCGTTTACCCCCTCATCAAATGAAGATTCTATTTGTATCTCTCTCGTTAGGCTAAACACTTAGAACCCAGATTAACTTGATCTTGACACATCCAAACCGATCAGACCACACCTTTAGACTCTAGACATACCACAACACCTGCTCATAAAATTTCACCCCTAGAGTCTCTCATTTTCCTTTCTATCAAACCAAGATTCCGTTCTAAAAGATCCCTTTGACCCCAAATTCCTATGATCTTGAACCTCTAAGACTGATCAGACCTCATCATCAAATCCTGGACACCCCCAAATACCCACTTGTGAAATCTCAGCCGAAAATACCTTTGTTTACCTTTTAATCACACCAAGATTCCATTTCAAGATCTTAAATTGACCAGATTACAAATTTGCCTAATCCCAGCCTAGTTGGCTCAATCTAACCTTTCCAATCACCTCAAACTACTAAAAAATCCTACCCTGTGAAATTTCACCCAAAACAGCCTAAACCCCACCTTACCAAATTTTAGTTGAAAATACCCTAATTTGCTTAGTTTTTCAAAAAGGTTCCGTTTTGGCCAATGTCATTGGCTTATGCTTGCAAGCCCCCTCTTTGTGATCAAATTTCAGTTTTGACCTATTAGATTAAAAACCCACCTTGAACCCCTTGGACCGGTTTTGACCCAAACCTACAAATTTTAGTTTTACCCATATTTTTTTGTAAAATCATAAAAAGCCTCATGGCATTCTTTAAAAGGAATCGAATGCCTCAGTTTCGCCTTAAGCAAAGAGAGGGGGGATTTTTCTTCTATTGTTCATCATCTTCACCTATTCGAACCACCAAAGGCAGCAACGTCTTTGTCTTCTCCCATATATCAGAACTTAGTCTCAATTCTTTCTCTCTTTTTCTATTCTTCTTCTTCTTCCTTGAACCTAAAGCTTCCCCCCACTGTTCATCATCATCTCTATTGAATATTGGCGGGATTTTTTTTCCCTTTTTTACAACAACCAATCTTAGCTTTCACGAGATTCGTAAAGACCTCATCTCCAACTCCATTACTTCTCTCTTGTTTACTCTTTATTGTTTTTTCTCTTAGTTTTTGTGGCTGACTAAGCTTTCCTCTATTCTATGAGCTTCATACCAAATCCAACCAACTTCAGAAATCATTATCAGTATGCTCACATTGGGAGGGATTTGTTCAACCTCTTTGATCACTTCCTGTAGTATGTACTAGATTTTTCTGGACACTTCTTATTCGTAGTATCAAGCTGTTAGACAATGTATGCCCCTAGCTCCAATCAAATTAATGTACATATACATTTATTGTAAATGAATAAAAGTACATTATTGTTTCATGTTGATATTGGTATGTTTTTGTGAAATTACCCCTTAAACTGGACACTTATGAGACTCATGCTAGTTTAGAACGTTATTAGCTATTGAATAGATTTGGGGAGTTTATCCTACCAAGGTTGACATTGATGTGCTACTAAAGAAGTTGGGGTATCTTGTCTCAGCTACTAGGATTAGACACAAAGCACATGTAGTGTGTGTTTGGTTGAAACATTGAACCTAGACCATTTTCCATTTATACCTTTGACCTTAGAGATTGATGGTCAAAATTGGAAGTTACATATAACCCCTAGACTTGATTATGGTATTGTACTAGGTGTTAGATTGGGTTATTTTTGATATGCCAATCAGTGAGATCCATTGAGGGTCAAAACCTAGGTATGTTAGGGCAGTTTGAGAATTCACTTAAGTGGATGATCATAGTTAAAGGATCGGCCCCTTTGTCGGACAGAGTGAATGATAGGGTTTACACTCTCTCTGATGGAACCCTAAACTACCGACAATGGAATTCAACTGTGTTTGAGATTTGGTTTTGCAAAATATTATTTATATGATATATATATATTATGTTTTATGAAAAATGTTTGCAAAAGGTTTTAATTCCCGAGATCCATCTGAGCAGAGAGTGTGACACTACACTTTGCAACTAGGGAAGAGGTCCTTCCCTGTCGAGTAGTGTTTAATCGTTATGGGACGAGAGGTTAAGTGTAAGAAACCATTACAGGGATGATTACCTGATGGGCTTTATCTTACTTAAGTCCATTATCCTTAGGTCTTCATAGGATGACTAAATTCAAGGATCATTTAAGTGTAAATGTTGGGCCCATTTTGATCCCATAGTGATGTGCTCAGAGGTTCAATACGTTTAGTAGTAAATTTGGCCAGGCCTTTTTACAAAGGCTAGGCCAAACCCATGTGAGGTCATTGTGGGGTCTTATGCCATAGAAATCGGGCCTAAGTTGGCCATGCAACACTCTTGGGTCATGAGCCTTAAAGCTGATGGGCCTAAGGCCCATAATTAATATGATTAATGAACCTATCACATGACAACTTGTCATGTGACATGGGGCAAATCTGGGTTTGGAAATGGGTATGGAGTACCCATCCTCTTAAGAGGATAAGGCTTATCTCTTAATATAGTCTAGATCCAAATTAGATTTGGATAATCTCCTAATTTGATTAGGAGAAGTGCTCTATAAAGATATAAAAGAGGAAGAGGGCGAACTAAACAAGGACACCTTTCTATTCTGCTCTCTCTTCTTCTTTTGTCTCCTAAGAAACCCTAGTTCGACCACATCTATTTTGGGACTGATAGAGATCAGTGTTCTTCTGATTTTTGCAAAGAAAAATCCAGAGAAATTTCGTTCTCACCTCCCTAGTTCGATCCAAGCAGTTGGATTACAGTTTTGCTGAAAACTACGTTGCTGAACCGGCTTCAAGAATTTACTGTGCCATCTTCAGTGGAGATTGGTTTTAGGACTGATTTGGGTGTGAACTTCCACCTTGGGATATGCATTTGTGGCATCTGTATCAGGTATACATCTCTCCCTTTGTTAGGTTTCAAATCTGGTCCAGCCATCTAGCATGGTTCAGCCATCCATATGACAGATCCTAACCCTTGCATCACAAGCATTCGGCCAGGACACCATTCAGGTAACCTGAACCTTCTCTATTTTCTTTTCCTTTATAGGGAGGATTTGAGGTTGGGGAGGAGGTCGATGCAGTAGGTTCCATTGAACTTGCCCTTGTAGACCTTCTTCCTCAACCCAATCCGATATGAATCTGATGGCTGCTTTCATGCTCAGTTGTTTTTCTTTTTGTTTGGTTGTTCTTTCTTTGAGTTTAATACCATTTGGAATGTCTTTTCTAGCTTATTCTATTTTTCTTTTTATCAGCTTGTTCTAGAATTCTGTTTGCATGATCTGTAATCTTGACTATGTAGGGTTTCCCCCTTGTAGAGGTTTGGATGAGAAATCCAAGTTAAGTCGTTTGTTTTATTTTACTATTCTCCTTTTTTTCTTATTTTATTTTATTTATTTATTTTTCTTTTGTCTCTTCCGATTTGATCGCTTAGTTCAATTGGTGTTTCTTGAAGCTATTTCTTGTGGGTTTGACCATCTTCCGTAGAGAATCGATGTAAGGGGGATAAGTCCTTCATTACTTTCTCTTGAATTTGTTTCTTACTTAGTATCATTTGATTGTTCATTTAGAATACTTGGCTTGGAGTTATTCTTTTCTTTTTTTAGTTTCATCTGATTCATTTCTGTAAAGCTATGGATGCATTAGGTTGTCGTAGTTTATCTTTCCGTCTCATATCAAAGCTGATAAGATAACAAATTAGTTTTCCTACTTGTTTAGTGCACTTCATTGTTCGAATGTCTTTTTTTTAGCATGCTTATCTTAGATTAAGAAAAGGTCCAAAAGAGGAAATTCATGCATGTTTGTTAGGTAAGTTGTCCTTTACTTAGGTCAGATTACTTGTTATTTATGTTTCGCATTAAGTGCCAATGAGCCCCATGTGGTTTCCACCTATTGAACCTGGGAAAGGGGTGCTTAACACCTTCTCTCTTCTATCTAAGTCTTACTCGGACTAGTTTAGCCGGTGCCTCGGGTTGTGGGAGTCACTATTGAGCCAAAACTGTTTTAAAAATCATTCTCAGAGGTCCCATCACCTCCATTTTCCAATATGATGGGTGGCAACTCCAAATCCAACCCCAGGTGAGTTGTTTCCTGACGCTCATAGACTGGCGGCTCCACTAAGGAGTTCTTGGACCATAGGTGGGGCCCATATGGGGTCTGTTTGGGCTTGATTGCTATTTTTTGTACATATGCATGCTTATGTTTTATTTCCTTTTGTTTTAGTAATAACTGCTCATTTTCTGATAATTAGATAGTTGTTTACTTCTTTATATATGTTATTGCTTATCTGCTCACTTACACTCTACCCACACCATTTTGCATTAGTTTTAGCATCCCATGTCCTATTAGGAAGGGTCCTAGGTGGCAGGTCATTGGGGCCTTGGTTTCAATAGTCACACTGAATGCCCAAGCCGGTCACCAACCAAAGAAGCCCATTTGTCCAATGGGTGGAGGTTTGAAAATCGACAACCTTGTTGGAGCCTTGAGTCTAATGTCAAACCCTCCCCTCATGCATCACATTCCACATTGTACACATGTGTTAGCCTAGTAGTTAGGATGTTAGCCACCTAGCTTGTTTTGCTTATTATATACCCCTTGTGGGTCCACACCAAATAAAAAAAAATATAGAAATAAAACAAAAAAATAGATAAAATGTCAAGGGTCCAATAAAACTAAAATAGAAATAGAACAATAGGATAATATATAGATAAGAAACTAAAAAAATGATAAAATTAAAAATAAACAAACATAAAAGAAGAAAAAGAAAAATAAAATTAAAAAAAAAGGATAGGAAGTTTAGGCATAAATACACTTAGAAGAATATCAAAGAAAAGAAAAAAATTAAAAAATTAAAAAATAATCCAAAAAAATTAATTAATTAAAAATAAAAAAAGGGAATAAAAAGGGGGATATTAAGGTTTAGTTAAGCACAAATACACATAAAGAAAATTAAAAGAAAATTGAATCCATTTTTTCTGAAAAAATAATACAACAAAAGAAAAAAAGGAGAAAAATAAAAGTTCCATAAAAAATTAAAGTCAAACATAGGGTAAAAATAGTAATGAAGAAAATCAAAAATCAAAGAAAAATATAAAAATATAAGAAATATAAAAAAATAAAAATTAAATTATCTAAAAAAAGGAATATGTTGATAATAAAAAATAAAAATAAAAAAAGGGGGAGGGAGGGGAGCAAAAGTTTTTTTTAAATGATGTTAAAAAAGTTTTGATGATAATATATCAATAAACATGCAATAATAAAAATCTTGAAAAATAAGAAGACATGAAAATCCCTTGTCATAATCCAAGATTCCTGAAGTTTACTTTAATAAACCAAATTTTGGAAAAATGAAAAGGGAAGAGAAGAAAAATAAATAATAAATTAGAGAAGAAGAGAGGAAATGACTTAAGTCTAAGGCTTCCAAATGGAGGGTAGTCCAGTTTTACTTGATAGTCCATTGATGCATACACCCACTCTCATGTCTTAGAGAGAACTCTGAAACTTCCAGCTTGATTCTACTCAAATCCTTGAGCTTCTCTTCAATCAGTGGAGCCAGTCATAGTGTTAACAACAACTTCAAGTTGGACAAGTTTCCATATTGTACCTCCCTTTCTCTAGTCGCCCTAATATGAGGAGTTCCCTTGCAGCCTTCAACTCTTCATTCAATTTCAGAAATTTTCTCTCAACTGGTCTAGTTCACCAATCTGGCCTTGCAACCAGATTGGCATAAAATGTTCGGGTCTTATTGTTGTCCAGTTTAGGCTTATCGCAGGTTGTTACTTTCATAGTCTCTACTGCCTTTGAGTATGGGAGAGTTTTGTCCTTTGAAGGTCCTCAGCCTCAACAAGGGTATTCTCATTGGTTTCATTTCGGGGTTTGGGCAAGTTACAGTCTTCCAGATTCAAGGGTTGTCAATTTGCTTAGGGGTGGTTCTATATGCATTTTTCAGCCTGGAATTGTTGGCAGACAATATAGTTTCCTTAGAAGTCTACCTTTAGCTACTAGGTTGCTAAGTTTTCTGGCTTAATCAACTGTCATGACATCCCTTTCTCCTGACCTCCCCCTTCAAAACCTTTCTCTCTTCTCTCTCTCTCTCTCTTTCTCTCTCTCTCTCTCTCTCTATTTTGCCCCCCAATAGCTGAGAAAAACACTATGCAGTCCTAGGAGAGAAGAGCAAATGGAGCTCCCCCCCAACAATGAAGAATTTGATTGCTCTTAAACATGGCCTTCAATTTAGTCTTTCGTGCTTTGCTGGAGGTATTTCCACAGATTGATCTTCGCATACTGAGGTCAGATGCTAGTGAACATTCCAAGGATGCAGATGTGGCTGTTGAATTTGTTCTTCTTGAAGTCATTCCTTTTGCACCTAGTCCATTAGAGGCACCTCCGGCTCCAAATGATGGCTAGGAAGTTAAACCTTTGTTAGCCGTAGGAGAGGGCCATGGTTCTTTGCAAAAGCATGAAGGTGATGCTAAAGAATCGAATGCAGACCCTTCAATATGTGGGAAATGAAGGTGATAAGGACATTGATGATCATACCATTGATTTGCTATTTGCGGTCCAACATGTGCAAGTGAAGGGATTGCTACTTTTGTTATTTCAGATAGTTGTGATGGAAATAATCTTCAGTAGTCAAGTGTAAATACTGAAAATGAAGTTTTGATCTCTTTGGCAAAGCAACAAGATGTTTATGTTGTGTTAGATCAGGTTTCACATATGCCATGTAGCCTTGATGGATGAAGATACTAATGTCTCTGATCATTGTATTGTTGCTCGTCTTGCTGAACTTCTAGATCTGAATATTCCATTAACTTATGGTCTGCATTCAGTTACTTCCGAGAGATTCGTCAAGATTAATTATGTCAGATGCTAATTCACTAGATGCACAGAAGCGTCAAGTTCATCATCTTTTTCACAAAGAAGCATCAAATTCTACAGCTTTCGTAATTTGCTGGAAAATGATGCCATGACTGAATGTGAGAAACAAGGGGCAAGTGGTTTGTTGGAAAGTGCTTTTGAACAAGTGACCTTTGTCGCTAAAACAAGTTACGCTGAAGACACATCCTTTGCTGCAGCTATGGTTACTAGATTTGGCTATTAGCGATAAGACATCTGATTCAAATAAAACTCTATCTACCTGATGCGACGAAATATGGATGCTCCTAGATGGAGATGATTTGGCTTCCAGTGGACGGCGGAATTGGCGGATTTGCACAGAGAGAATCAGAGAACCCGGGGGTGCTTACCCGGCAAGGTCGCTCTGATGCTTAAGTCAGTAATGTGCGAGATGAAGGTAGTTTAGAGAGCAAGACAGCTAGTAAGCAGATATTACGCGTTCCTTTGCCCCCAAAGGGTTGGGTGAAGGGATGAGAGATCCATCGTATGGATGCCCAAATCTTGCAGAATAAGGTGGGCGAATTTCAAAAAAATTCTCTCCCTTTCAACTGAGAATCGAATTCCCTATTTAGGAAATCATATTTTCAAGGATTAATCTTAAACCATAAACTGAACCAGAACTGAACCAAAAGGAGTAGGAGGGAGGTATACTTGATACAGTGAAATATTATCTCTCAATGAAGGTGTTCACGCCCAAGGAAGGATCCAAAAACTGCTCCCACTGAAAATGGCGTAGTGTAGGATGGAGCAGAAGCAACAGTGTTCTTCTCCAAGAACTTTGTCCTTCGCAAGAAACAACAAGATGGCACATGAGCACAGCTTCCTATCAATTCTTTCTCAAAGAACTGATGACAAGATTGAATCTTGCTTTCTCCTACAGAGTTGGAGATCGAACTGGATGTCTGGCGGCTGCAGGAAGGAGGCGGCAAAAAAGATTTTCACAGGGATTGCAGAAATCTCTCTTCTGGGATTTCAGCTCTGAAGAGAATGTGAGTTACTCTCTAAAGGCTGCCACCCCCTCCTTCTTTTGTGATCCTAAATGATCAGCTCCTAATCCAATTAGGAGCTACTGATCCAAATCATATTTGGATCAGGCATCCTTTTAGATGATAAGGATAAACCCTTATCTTATCTACAGATTAGATCAGCCTTCTCCTAATCTCATTAGGAGGTTTGTAGATCTGAATCATATTCAGATCTGGATTTTCTGAGTGGATAGGGTTAAGACCCTATCCTATTTGCTGATCCATCTCAGAATTCGCCCATATTTAACTTATTAAATAAGTCYARTTCGAAATGGGCTTTAGGCCCATTAAGCTTATGTGCTCACTTAACCTTCCTAACTGCTGCCCAGTTGGGCTTCCTTGTATGGCGTGGGACCCAAGCATTGATCTACACATTAGCCACATGGGTTTGGCCCAGCCTTTGTTACAAGGCCTGGCCGAATATACTGTTATGGACAATGCACCCCCTAAAACCCATCAAATAGGCTAAATGGGCCCAACACTTACCCTAAGTGGTCCCTGGGCCAAGCCACCTTGTAAGACCCAGGGACTGTGGGCTGGGTGGTACTTCATCTCGATGTGGTACTTCATCTCGATGTGCCCTTTACCAACAATCTCCTGCAGTACGTGGTACTTCATCTCGATGTGCTTCGACTTCAAGTGGGCTCGTGGCTCCTTAGCCTGAGCAATGGCTCCATTGTTGCCACACAACAACGGGATGGGTGATGTGCTAGACGGGACTACTCCCAACTCGTGAACGAACTTCTTCATCCATACAGCTTCTTTGGCAGCCTCACTTGCGGAAATGTACTCGGACTCGGTTGTGGAGTCTGCAGTGGACCCCTGTTTGCTGCTTTTCCAGCAAACARCACACGATCCTATCGTGAAAACATATCCAGATGTAGACTTTCTATCATCTGGATCCGACTAGAAATC
>NW_010729206.1:624256-642652 GCF_000365185.1 Nelumbo nucifera
ATATAGTTTAAGGGGAGGGGGTGGTCTCCTACTCTTTCTTGAAGTTAATCTCTCAAAAATAGAAAGTCTTAGTCTAATCCTACTCTTATCTCTTTATCTAATGAACTCAATCTCTTTATCTTTATGGGATTACATTATAAATTTAGATCTGATAAGACTCTTCTCAGTTTCTTGTTCTTGGATTCGTATTAGGCCTCCTCTGCGAATTGGGCTGCTGCCAGGCTTTTCTGCAAGTTGGGCTTAAGCTGCGGATTGGGCCTTCCTATGAATTTGCCCCGACTTCGGCCCCGGATTTGACTTCGATGCAGGCCGAATCTGCGAAAGCCTAAAACATGAAAGTTGTGGATTTTTCTCTTATCTATCCAGTGGGTCTTGAATCAGCCCAATCGAAGTTCGGATACGCGAGTCAGGCCCAGATTATTGAACGGTGCCGAAATTGTGAAAAATCATCCGATTTGCCTTTCTTTGCTCCTGATGCCTTATTTCATGCCCTGAACCGAAATACAAGAAATATGAGTCCAATTAAATACTAATTAAGTATGCAAAGAATATTTGGGGATAAAAATGTGATAAATTCTATTCTCATCAAATATGTATGTAACATTGTTTTGCAAACTATCCTTGTCTTGGTTAGTTGGACTGATAAAATGTATAACCTATTGCCCATTGTTTAGATGTATCAATTCAACCATTCAAATGTCTAATTCATTAGATTATTTTAAATGAAATAACCTTTAAACAATAATTATGAGAAAATATCACTACAAAAAATGTCCCAAAATGAAGATACTGTAATTTTAATTTAGGAAAAACATTCAATTTTCCGTTATTAAAGATAAAGATTGTATAACAAATATCTAATCATTTTCACTATAAATAAAGATTTTGTGATTGACATTAAATTATTTATCACTATAAATCAACTTTTATGATTTTACAACAAACATTAAATTATTTCTTACTATAACTTACCATTTAGTGATGATGATTAAGTTGCTCGTCACCATAAGTCAATCATTTGTGATAGATGGTTGACAAATGTCTGTCACTATATATCAAGATTTTGTGCTTTTTTAGCGGACTATAATCACAACTAGCAGGAACCTGTGCGATGTACAGAATTTATTAAGGGAAAGCTAAATAATAAAAAGGGTTATATAATTAACATTTTACTAAAATTCTACTTATAATTTGTAATGAATTTAATCAATCTTTCATTAGATGACAGTGAAAAATGACAATATTGACCCTAATATTCATTTAAATAAAAACTAGCGAAGAGGCCCATGCAATGCAGGGGCAAGTCAAAGCTAAAAAAGCTCGTTCGTTTTGGTATTAGGCCTATTTATTGGCCCATTCCCACTTTCATTGGGCCTACTATGATGATTCATTGGGATGACGTGGATTGGTTGTTTGCTTGTCCGGACTCCAGAGAGAAACGAAAAGCGAGAATCGAGCGGAGCGAAGGATAGATGACGTGGGAATCGTGTCAGTACACCATCTGCCTATTAGACGAGGGACCACAAGTGTATAAAACCTCTTTCACACGATCTGAGACAACCTAAAACCTGAACCTCCCTTACTACCGATCTCACAGTTTCTCTCTAATTAATGCAGCAAATGATTAATTGATCAAAGCAGCGGAAGAGGGGGAGCAAGAGAAGACTAAGAAGCAGTAAGCTTTTTCTTTTCGCAGGGGCAAGTGGATATCTGTTTTTCCTTTTGCAATCTATTGGATATTTGTTTCAAACATTTGCATGTGGTTTCTGGCTGAAACCCCCCCCCAAAAAAAAAACAGAAATGGCAGAGAGAACCGAGATATCAATTAATTTGGCAAGATTCTGTTCACCCAAAGTCACCTAAACACCTTGTCAACTATGCGATTTACAAACAAGGAAATATTTACATAGACTACCAAAATGATATAAAAATATCAAAATGTCACTGATATAGAATGGATACATGTCTCACACAAGGACAAGAGTTATAGGACATCACACATCACTTACTCTTCGAAGTTTCGCCAACAAACTCTGTAATTGCCTTGACTGTCTTATCCTCATCTTCATCTTTGGTTTTGATCCATTTGATTGTAAGTGCTTTTATCCAATCTTGAAGGATGATTTCCACCATCAATCACATGCAATTTATTGATGGAGATTTCATCTTTTTGCAAACTGCAACCATCCTATCTAGTGGACAGAACCCAATCTTTGCTACCCTCCATCTAAATCTCCATCTAAATCAAACAAATATTTGTCTAAGAAGAAGGCATAGAAGACTATGAAAAATGGAGAACAAAAATAAATGGAGAAGGGGAAACAAATATTTGTGCAACCAGATTGAGGCTCTCCAGTTCTGAAAGATCACAATTTGAAGATGATTTCAAATGTTGTAGAGCCAGGGATATATTAGGCAAAATCATCTGTCTACAATGAAGATGCAGGTGAGGCTGCTTCTCTACAATGCTTCCACCCTCTGAACTAAGGCCAAATGGACACTCCTTTGACCTTGGAAGTTTCTTATTCTTCTGAGAGTTTGACCAAGAAAGAGGTTTCCATTTCCTGTGAGCTTGCCAACCATACTTGTAGTCTCCAACTATTGGTGTCCCCAGGACCTCAGCACAGTGGACACGGAGCTGTGTTATCAGGGAAGGGGTTAGAAAAAAGTGTACGACCTGATCTGGTGTTTTCTACCAGTAAGTGGACACAACTCTAACCATGTGTATCCTGTAGCATAGATAAGCAAACATAAAAAGGACCAACATTATGTGTGATAATAAATAAAGGTGCAAGCAATGAAACATACAAATCAAACCAGGAAGTTTGCCATGCACAAGGGCATAAGGAGAAGAGACTGGTTCAAATGGAATAAAAGTATAAAAGTTTAGGTCAACAAGGAGAAGAGACTAGTTCAAATCTTCTTCATTCCTTGGAGACCCTTCTCTCTCTTTCTCTCTCCTTATTTTCTCTCTTTTTTCTACCGTATCAAGAACCTTTTCTGTGCAGTGAACTCGACTGTCTTCCCATTGTTTATAGAATCCACCATATTTCTTAATGTATTTAAATATGAAATTAAGATAATGAAAAAAAGAATAGTCTTAAGTAAATGGTAAAAAGAACTTTTTTGTGAAGATCAAAATGGTAAACATAACTTCCAGTGAATTAGATGAAAAATGACCTATAACTTTAATCTACAATTATTTAATTAACCTAAAAAATGACTTTTAAGTTCAACATAAAATTCAATAAACTAAATAAGCCCTATCCCAACTATATCAGGTCAGCTACAAGAATCCTCTTTTTAATCATTAGCTACATTAATCATTGTACTCCATCAAGAACTCTTTCTTTAGTCAAATTGTATGTACATGCATCCCCTTTGGCCTTCCCCTTTCTCTTTTGAGCCTTCTACTTTCACCAAGTAACTTCTTTTATAAGTTTGATAAATCTTTTCTATATTAGAATTACATCTTAATAAAACAGTACACTTTTTGTTTAACGCATTCAATCTGGCCCCTCTAAGAAAAAAAATTTCTGGATTTACCCTACAAAGTATGCTGCTGATCTAGAAGTATGCACAGCCACATGCCATTTATAAAGCTTTATTGACACCATTCAATGCCATAATCTTCTACAGAAGGTCACTGTAGCCAAGTTTTTAGCTAACCATGAGCTAAAGATTTCATCACTCGATATTTTGTTACTGCATGCTGAGATGAGATGGCGTTGTCATTGGTAGCAACGGTCCATTGAGATTTCCCATCATCCAGCACCACCTGTAAACAATTAATTAGTTGCTGCAGTGCACATTTGAACCACAGTCATTAATCTAAAGAATTGGACCAGGATGGACAGTCTGCTATCACCTAGATTCTAAAATAGATTTCTTAATTCACAGTTCCTAAATCCTAAAGAACCATTTAACTCAAAATGAACCACATGGGAGGACCATTGATCCCAAGAAATCCTTATGGTTTTCACAAAGCCATATAGTTAAAAGGGAAGGCTTTTAATAGCATCAACAATTTGCATCAATCTTTGCTGGGAAAAGGAGGGGAAAAAAGAAAATCTTGAAACCACCAAGTAACAAGACACAAATCTAGGCATCAACCCACAAATCAATGAAACACTGATTCAAATTCAAAAATACAAATAAATAATTAAATGAAAAAAGGAAAAAAAAAACAGATTTAGAAACCATCAAGTGTCAAGAAACAGATAATATCTAGGCATCAACCAATTGATTGCAGGGGAAGGAGACAGACAGATTTATAAGCAAAAAGAATACAAATTGTTCTTGTGGTGGCCATATATGTAAATAACGTTAAACATAAATATAAATTCCTACATTGACAAAGAAGAAAGAAAAACGAACAGCCTCCAATCTCCATCATACCCTCACTTACCCAAAAATCTGATAGGATCTTCAGGAGTTCAAGACCAAGCCCTAAATTATTCAGCAGCTAAAAATAACAAAATCGTAGGTTAAAGAAAACAAACCCAGATGATGGAAGGCGACATTAGGATCGTGGAAACCGAAACGGTTAAAAAGCTATTAACAGCAACGGGTGATCTTTGAACACCCTCTGGTGTATGGATGGACAGGGCCTCTAGCTTTGTAGCAGTTATGAGTGTAGTACGACCTCCCGGAGCGAGGTGAGCATGGGATCCTATTGGCGGAGAGAGCACCGTAGGAAATGTAGTAGTGAGTCGTCCTCCAGAACAGAGACCTCCGACTCATCCCACCATCTATGTCGTCGTCCTCCCACCATCGTACCCAGCCCACGAGCGTTCATCTCCACCTATCTCTAGGCACTCATGTAAGGGGAGGGGTCTAACACAATAGACATCCGGATTTGGAACTGGTCTCAAACCTATATTCTAGTCCCCTCTTCGTACCCCCGAACTAAGTTGACCGTCGGAGACTCTGCCTCGGATTCTCACCCGGGGCCTCTGACATATTCTGTTACCTTGGCCACCTGCCTTTGGCTTCCGCAGTACTCGGAGCCTCCTCCGCCTCGGCCTGCATACCTCGTCCTCGGCAGCAACCTCTCCGAACCCTCAAAGTCAATCCGAGCACCAACACTCATCATCGAATGGCATTGTAGAAGGCCATTCCTGGCCTCTATCATTAGCTGCAAGCTCGTGTCTTCGGCCTGAACTTGAACACCTGATCTGCAACCGATGTAGACGAGACAGAAGCCAAGCAGTAGAAGGCCATTCCAGGGCCTCTGTCGTTAGCTGCAAGCTCGTGTCTTCGGCCTGAACTTGAAAACCTGATCTGCAACCGATGTAGACGAGACAGAAGCCAAGCAGGAGCAAAGGTCCCCAGTTTTCAGAGGAAGTGGTGAGAGAGAGAGAGAGAGAGAGCGGGAAGATAGACAGGGAACCAGAGTATCTGGTTATCATATAATTTTTGCCAGAACAAATAGCAGACGGGAACTGATTCAGAATTACCTTTTGTTAGCATTTCATACATCCCACCCGGACAAATTGGCAGCTTCGGTGAGAGCTGTCCTCCACCTCTGCACCTCTGCACCTTCTCCTTCATCTTCCCCACCTTGTAATACTCTTCTTTGTGTCTAGCAAATGCTTACTCATAACTCCCGCTCTGTTTCCGAACATCCGACGGATTGACATCAAAGAAAACAGGAAGCACCAACCGGCTTCCTGTGTTCCTGCATTCCACAAAACAATTATCGATGCCCTTGCCTCTTCTATTAAATTTAGCAGTTCTGAAGATATGTTTTCTCCTATCTTGAGTTGGTCCGTCTCTGAAGGTGCGGATTCCCCTTTCATCCAAAGTAGTGTACAGGTGATCGATAAAGTAACTGTTGGACTCTCCGCCTCTGAAACTCAGGAAGACGTCGTAGTTCCGCCTTGTCCGCGTGAATAAGCTGGGAGTGTGAAACGTGTCCTTCGCAAGTAAATGAGTCTTGATGAGACACGCTCTGCCGCTCCACATGAAACGTGTTCTTCGCATGAAACGTAACGTACAGGAAAGTCAGAAGCGCAAGGAGAAAACACCCATTGCGTAATAAGTATATACAGATATAGATATCATTTTTACTGGGGCTGTTCATAAGAATGCCCAATCCGACCAAACTGATCAATCCGGAACGATTCAACCTGAGTCAACTGGGTTTTCATCAGTATCAGTCGGTTTTGGGTTGGGCAAATATATAAATTGATATATTAGGTCGGTTTCGGTTTTCTTGTGTAAAAACCGAAACTAATCCGACCCGAACCGAACTAGTCTTCTACTAGTTCGGTAGTTCCTAGTTTGAATAGTTTCCTATTTAACTATAACTAGTCTTCTACTAGAACTAAAAGGCCCATTAGGCAATTATAATTAGAATAGGCAATTTATCATACTTTCTAACTTTCTATAATCTTTTACACCAAATATGCAACCCATTAGACAATTACAATTAGAATTCAATTAGGTGTCCTTTTGTACAAGAGCAAAACCGAAACCGACCCAAACCGACCCAACCCGATTCAAACCGACCAGGTCGATTTGGCCTATCAGTGGGTCGGTTTCGGTTTCCACCTCAGGTAACCCGACCAGGTCAGGTCGGTTGGGAAAACCCCAATAAACCAACCCAACCCGACCCATGAACACCCCTAATTTTTACCCTAAGATACGGGCAATCACTCTATTGGTTATATTTGGTCAATTTTATTTTTAATATAAAATAGTGTTAAGGGTATTTTTAGAATAAAAACTTATGGCCTAATGGCAAAACAAACACTTCTTAATGAAAGGTTAATTAAATAAATAAGTTGTAAAATATATGGGATGTTTTAGTAAAATGAAAACTATAAGGTAGGTTTAAGTAAATATAAAAAACTATAAGGTGTGTAGGAATGGCAATGGGGCGGGTATCATATTCCCCGTCCCCGACCCCAATTCTGAAATTAACCCCATCCCCGATCCCCGACGGGGATGGGTTCCTCATGGGGACCTAAATCCCGAAAATGTTTTCAGATAATAGTATTTTTTAAATAAATTTATTTAAAATAATAAAATTTTTAAATTATAAATAATGTTTTAAATATGTTTTGAGATATATAATATAAATAATATAATAGTATGTTTAATATAAATATTTAATATTATATATATATAACCGGGGTCGGGGCAGGACGGGGACCTCAATCTCCATCCCCGATCCCGACCTCAACTAAGGATTCCTATTAATCCCTGTCCTCGCCCTCACCCTGTCAAAACAATCCCCATCCCTAACCCCATCGGGTTGGGGAAGCCGGGTCCTTGTTAGGGATGGGGAAAATTGCCATCCCTAAAAGTGTGTTCTAATAAATGACAGACTTCCCCATCGGGGATGGGGAAATTGCTGCCATCCCTAAAAGTGTGTTTTAATAAATGACCCTAATAAAAACACATAGGAGTATACAATTGTTTTATATTTTCAACTTTTTAAATAATTAATAATTATTCATATTTTATATACTACTTTTAATAATTTTTTTATAATACAAAAATAACAATATTTAATTTCAGTTAGGTTTATTTATCAAACTAATGAAACCGACCAACCTGATTAACTCGACCCGAGTTGGTCGGTTTTCTAGTATTTTAGGTTAGCTTTGGTTTAAAAGTTTCCCAATTAGACCAAGTTGGATCATTTTCACTTTGGCCATTTGTAAACCGACCAAAATTGAATGACCTAACTATGGATATATATTAATATTTTATATTTTAAATAATTTTTAATATAGAAAAGTGAGAATTTTCCCATATTTCTTAGTTTATATCAAGTAATAATTTGAGAAAATAACTTTCCAAAAAAATAATATTTATTAATAATAATTTTAAACTCTTAATGTGTATTTATTATATAATTATATATACTAAAATTAATATTTATTGTCTTTTGTGATAAATGTATTTTCAATGATTATGTATAAATTTATTTCTTTTTTATTTAACAGAAAACTTTCAATAATTATTGGAGATTAAATTACTATTATTGAAATTTCTAAATTTAATTTTTTGTACTTATTGTATTTATTCTATTTTTTGATATAAGTTATTGATTAATATTTATTAGAGATTAAACTATTATTTGAGATTATACTATTTATTGACTATGTTAATATATTTTTAGTACTTATTGTATTTTTGTAATTTTTGTAATTATTGTATTTTCATTATAAATATATTTTTAATAGTTGTGTATTTTGCTATAAATTTTCAATAATTATTGGAGATTAAACTATTGTTATTTATCAGAGATAAGACTATTAAGTTAGCTGAAATTATGAGTGTTCATGAGTTGGTTCGATTTAGTCTGTTCAAAATTAACATGGTCAGGTTAGGGAGTTGGTTAGTTGAAACCAACAAACCTTTTGTGAAAACCAACTCACTCAAGTTGTATCCATTTAGCTCGATTTTTTGGTTTGGTCAGTTTGTTCAAAATATTAAAACTTAAAAATTTAATTTAATTTTAAAAATTATAGTACAATTATTAAAATATAAAATTCAAAATTAGATTTATGATTTTTATAATTTTTTTTCTACTTTTTAGATTTTTTTTAAATTTATTACATAATTTCATTATTAATTTTGTAATACATTAAATTATTATTAATTTAAATATTATGTTATAATTATTTTTCTACTTTTATTAACTTTTTAAATTTATTACATAATTTTGTTATTTTAACTACTTAAAATATAGTTATGATAAACATTTAGTTATTTAAATTGATAATCCGGAAAACATTTAAATTATTTAAATTGATAATCCAGAAAAATATAATTTAAATTGTTAGTACATAATTTTGTGATATATTTTGTAAAAATATAAAATTATTTTTTGTGTTTTTAATAAATATTTTAAAGTTATTATATAATTTTGTTAGAATATTTAAATAATTCTTAAATTTTTTAATCCAAACTTTCTTTAGATAAATATAGATAAAAAGTATGGGAGAAGATAAATAGGAATTAGAGATAATTTAGGAGAGAAACTCTCTAGTAAATTAGGGATAATTTAGAAGATAAATAGGAATTAGAAATAATTTAGAAGATAAATAGAAATTAGAGACAATTTTGTAGAAAGTGGGGGAGGTAGTTTAGAAGTAAATTTAGGAGAAGAGATTATTTAGGTTATTGGGAAAGTGCATCTCATTGGTTGTTTCAAAAATGATATAGAATAAAAATAAATAAAAATTCAAAAAAAGGAGAAAATTTTTTGACCGCTTTGTTTATATATATATACATATATAGATTTGGTGATGGAGCTCTCAACCATCCATTGCTATAGTCTCTTTATAGTGACAGAGAGATTTTCTATCACTAAATAGTGTATTTTTAGTGATGAAGCTTTAAATTTGTCGCTATAGAGTTGTTTATAGTGATAGACATACTATATGTCCATTACTAAAATCCATTTTTCTTGTAGTGACACTAAAACCCTAAACTATATACTCAAAAACCATAAACCCTAAACCCTAAACACTAAATCCAAATCACTAAAACCAAAAGACCATAAATCCTAAACCCAAACTATGAGCTCTGGGAAGCCATGGCCGGCTCAAAGAGATGGAGTCACCACCCTATTTTAGAGGAAATAGGCCCTCTTTTTTAGATTTGAAAAACTCGATTTAAGTTTTTGATAGTAACTCCGTCATCTATGGAAAAGGCACACAACCGAGAGATTTCGGGTCCCAAGGATTGGGAGAGAGAAGGTATTAGGCACTCCTTTCTCCAATGCCGTAGCAGCCCAATATGGGAGTTGTTCAGGCTCAGTTTCTTTTGGAGAAGAACAAAAATGGTTGCAGGAATTTCTTAAATATGAAGAAACATACTTTCAACTTCTCTTAAGACTGATTTTAAAGTGATGTTATCGGGTCTTAGGTACTGATTTTTTTAAGACCCTTGCCTCTTTGCCTCTATTCTCAGTCAAGAAGAAATTGCAAGCGATGGTTCTCCAACATTTCAGAACCTCAAGCAACCTAAAAAGACTAAAGAAGACACCTTTTGTATGTACCTTGACGGGAGTTTTCCAGCAGCTAAGGATGAGATATAATGAAGTTTATATGGGTTCTTGAGCTAGGGAGTACTTCTGGTTGCAACAATTTCCACTTGAAGATGGAGGAGGTGAGTTTGGAATTTGAGGTTCGGAGTACCTATCAATTTCGGGTGAATAGGAGGCAGGATTGGGCTAGGAGAAAGCTCTCTTCTCTCTTTCTTTTTCTCTTTGTCTCTCTCTAGGGGCTTTTCTCAGGTTTCCTTTCTTCACTCCCCCCCTTCTCCCCTTCTTTGAGCTCGAATTAGATCAGTATTTGTAGAGAAAGGGAGGGGCAGGTTTGAATTTGATCATCTACAATGCTTGGGATTCAATAGAGGTTTTTTACAAAAATAGGTAAAGATTCTTCAAAGAAATAAATGCCAGTCAAGTTTACTTGTTTGGTGAAACATTTTCTTTGATTTGGGGGTGGTTTTCATGGGTTTTGTGCATCCAATGGGAGATTGAGGCGTGCCAGACATTGCAGCCCCGTATTTGGGGCTGACAATGGCAAAAAACATAAATTTGATAAACTTTTAAATGTTATTTTTTCTTTTCTTAGTTTTAAGTGGGGTATCTTTGGATTTTTGGACTCTTTGGGTCTATTAGGCTCGATTTCATTGGTCCAAGTGTTATAATGGGTTGAGAATGAGTCTGACATCAGGTATCACCCTTTTAGGATTTCAAGTTAGGACAGATGATGTGGCGATTTAATATGGTGTGTCAAAATGGTATCTTTCTAGTTTAATGGTCAAACAGATGAATCTAGCCATGAAATTCGATGTGCTAGGGTTTTTTAGGTCTTTGAACACAATTGTGATGTCTGATTGGTCAAGTAGGGTTATGATGATTGAGATCTATGGCTGACAATTTTGGATCAACGAGATTTGCTAAAATATAATCTTTATTTTATGAAGAGTCAAACAGAGGAATTATGGAATGAAATTTGGTGGGTTAGCACTTTTGATCGTCCTAAATCTAATGGAAGTGATGCATTTTTTATTAGAGGTGTAGATTGATTGATTTAATTCAGATCATGGTCTTATCTTATGGTTTTCCAATCAACGAAGGGCCTGAAATGGAATCTTACTTTTTCAACGGTCGAAAGGAGGTGTTAGTCCTGAAATTTGACATTATGAGGTTTTTTGGGTCTCCGAACACAGTGGTAAGGTCTGATTGGTCACATAAAGTTGGGATGACGGATGGTAAGCTTTAATTAATAAGATTTGTTGAAATAGGATCTAGGCTTTATGGAGGGTCAAATAGGGGGAATTTTGAGCTACGATTTGGCAGGTAGGCATGAAGTCAAGTGGATGGTTCTGATTTGAGACAAATATGGTCAATCTTGGTAATCATTTAGGGCCATTAGAATGCGATCTTGATGTTTTTGCAGTTGGCTATCATAGATTTGTGTTGGGATTCACTAGTTGATTGTTTCTTAATTGTCTTGGGGTGATGGATATGTTGGATTTGATTTTGAGGGGTTGGAGTTTGAATATCGCATAGATCAAAGCCGTTAGAAAGGAAGTTGGCATGATGAACGGTGAATCTTTGTAGTTTAATCTGCAAACTTATGTGTAACTAAGTTGTAGTTTTCCAAGTCTAGGGATGATGCCTGATCGGACGTTGATGTTGATCTCAAGGTTCTTATTTGTCTTGTGAATTGTGTTAAAGGAGGGTATTTTGGGTTTTTGAAAGTCTCAAGTTGATCTACTTGTGTTTCCAAGTTTTTGGGGTCTAAGAGGAGGGTACAAAGAGGCAGGGTAAAGGGACCGAGCAAAAATTGGGTGCTAACACAAACCACAAACGCTAAACTCTGAAGCCTAAACTTTAACCCTACACCCTAAACCATAAGCCTTAAAATCCATAAACCCTAAACCCTTAAAAAATTAATCCAATTAAACCATAAACCCTAAACCCCAAAGCACAAACCCTAAACCCCTAACACCTAACTGCATACTCCTACCTCCTTGAACCTAGACTGTAGACCATAGAGCCAAAAACAAAAAAAACCCCAAAGCCCTATCATGCAAGGCCCCAAACCTCAAAACCCAAATCCCCAAAATATCAAACAACAAACCATAAAACAACCCTAAACCCCAAAACACCTAATCTCCTAATCACTTACGACTATTCTGTAATTCCTAACACCTAACAACTAACACCACCCCCTTGACCCTAGATCGTAGATCCTAGACAGAAAAAAAAAAGAAACATAAAAAAACCCAAATGCCTCAAAGTATCAATACATCAAAACCCCAAACCCCAAAATATCATACTATAAACCCTAAACCACAAAACACCTAATCCCTAACCTCTATCCCATAATCCCTAATCCCTAAAGCCCTAAACTTTGAACCCAATTGCCAACTCCTAACCCCAAAGTTCGTAACCCCAAACCTCTTACCCTTAAATCCTAAACACTAATCCCATAGCTCCTAAAACCCTATACCAAAAACCCAAAATCCCAACCCCAAACACTAAGTCCTAAACCAAAACACTTAAACCTATAAAAAATCTAAAAACAATAAAAGTGTAAAACCCTAAAACCCTAAAACCCTAAAGCCCTAACCACCAACGCTGAATACTTTCCACTTGGATTGTAGACCCTAGATCCTAAAACCCAAAATGCCTAAGAGCCAAAAGCCCAAAAATCCCAAAAGCATAGTACATTAAAATCACAAACCCTAAAACCCAAATTCCCAAAACACATGAAACCCTAGACCCATACCCTTAATCATAAACCCTAAACCTCAAACCCAAAACCCCTAATCCTTAATCCCTAAGTTCCTAGACCAAAACCTTTAATCCTAACCCTAAACCAAATCCCCTAGCTCCTAAACCCCTAAACTAAAAACCAGAAACCCCAAAACCTAAAACCCAATCCCCAATCCCAAATCCTAAACCCCAAACACTAAGCCCTAAACCCTTAAACTTGTAAAAATGCCAAAAGCAATGACCCTAAAACCCTAAAGTACTAACCCACAACCTCTAATACCTACCACTTGGACCCTAAATCCTAAAACCCATAAACCCTAAACCCAAAAAATCCAAAACTCGAAAGCCATAGTACATCAAAACCCCAAACCCTAGGCTCTAAACCTTAAAACCCTTAAATCCATAAAAAATCTAAAAACAAGAAGTGTAAAACCCTAACCCCTACCCCTAATGCCTACCACTTAAACGCTAAACCCCAGACCTAACACTTGAAAACCCCAAAACCTAAAAACCCGAAAACACTAAAAGCACAATACATCAAAATCCTAAACTAGAAAACCCAAATCCCCAAAACCATAACACCTAAACCCTAATGGTTAACCCCTATACCCTAATCCCCAATCCCCAAATCCTGAACCCAATCCCCAACCACCAACCCCTGATCTCGAAACTCCTAAAACACTAAACTCCAAATTCTAAAACTCAAAAATCTAAGGCCAAAACCCCAAATCCTGAGCCCTAAATCATAAAATCCTAAAAACCATTAAACCTATAAAAAAGCTTAAAACAATAAAAATGTAAAACCCTAAAACCTGAAAGCACTAACCCTCAACACAGAACACCTACTACCACTTATACCCTAGACCCTAAAACCTAAAAACCCAAAACCCCCAAAATCATAGTACATCCAAAGCCCAAAACTCAAATCATGCAAACACCAAATCCCAAATTCCAAACCCCAAAACCTTAAATCCTAAGCTCTAAACCCTAAAACCTTAAAAACAACTAAACTGCTAAAAGCAATAAAAATGTAAAACCCTAAAACCTTAAAGTTAATCGTAATACCTACCACTTAGATCCTAAAACATGGAATCTCCCAAACACCCAAACATAGATAACTAAACCCTAAAACACAAACTCTAAAACCTATACCCAAGAAGCTTAAACTCTACACCCTAAACTCTACAAAACCCTAAATCCTAAACTCCAAACCCCATACCTCAAACGCTAAACACTAAGGCCCAAACTTTACCCCCAAATCCTAAACCATAAGCCCTAAAACCCCTAATCGCTAAACTCTTAAAATGTTAATCTCCTGAAATCAAAAGACCCCAAAACCCAAACTACAAACCCCAAACCCCAAAGTACAAACCTAAACAATAAACCCTAAAACCCTAACCCCTAATCTGTAACTCCTACTCCCTTGACTGTAGACCCTAGACCCTATTCCCAATAACCCAGAAACTAGAAAACACTCATGAAAACCTCAAAACTAAAAATCCAAATCACCAAATGAACAAAAGTCTACAATAAGTCAAGATCAAATAGCCTAGAGTTCTACGAGTAAGTACGTATAGAGGTGTAAACAATTTTATACACAAAATTCATATAAAATTAAGATTATAATATATTAATAAAATAAATATTTTTTTTAATTTTATTATACTAATTTATTTAATTATTGCATATATAAACAATTTTATACAAAAAATTCATATAAAATTAAGATGTTAAGTTTTTTTGTCAATTTTTTTAAATAAATAGCTTTGGCCCGATACACGGCCCAACCTGGCCCAAGATTCGACCCATGGGCCAGCCTGACCCGTGGCACAACACGGCACGGCACGGGCTCACATGGGCCTGGGCCATAGGCCATGCCGGGCTGACTCCCAAAATTTTCACCGGGGAGGATGGCATGACCTGCACAAAGTGCGGACCACCCACAAGCCATGGGGCCATGCCGGGCCAACCCCCAAAATTTTCACCAGGGAGGGCAGCACGGCCTGTAATGGCCCACGGACCAGCATGGCACGGCCTGCATAAAATGTAGGCCGGCCACGGCCGTGTGGTGGCCCGACACGACCCACTTTACACCTATTAAGTACGTAACATTTGACGAGCCACAAGATGCCATATCAGGTCCCCCCTCCATTTTATATGCACGGGCCACGGTACGCACATCTTACTCATTAAATCATTGCCGGTCCACTTAAATTTTGTTTTCTTCGTTCTCCTGTAGGGAGGGAGTGGATTTTAAAAAGAAGGAACAAAAAGGCTTAGGTCATTACCTAAAAGTGACCTCTCTACAGGTTTGTCTCCTAAAGTATGGTAGAAAGAGTTACATGAAAAAGGTAAGCTCTTAACTCTATCAACATTTAAATATTCTTTGAGTTTACGGTATTTTGGTCGATATTATTTTTTTGCTTTTTATCTTTTTGAATAATGTCGTCATTGAGTTGGGCAAAGTGGCAGCCACTCATTCATTTCCATAAATAGGGATGGTAATTTTTCCCATTTCTCCAATTCTTATAGGGATCCATCTCGAATAGGCATGGGGATGAAAAATTTTCATCCCTGTTAATGGGGACACGGAGAGAACTCCCTGTCTGCAGGGATTCCGATCCCTGCCTCGTGGGATCCACACTAATATATATGTATATATGTCTGCGTATGCTATATATATAAATATATATATACACATACATCTATATATTAATATTTTTAAAAATAATGATTGAATCTTTTTTAATAGGATTGTAATTAATTATTTTATTTTTATTTTTTTAAAATAAAATAAAAAACAAAAATAAAATGATTAATATTATAAAAAATCATGGAGAATGGGGATCCCCATGCCCAGAAATGGGGATAACCTTGTCTTCGTTAGCAAAGACGACGACAAGAACAGAGATGAGGATTTTCCCGGGACGAGGATTAGGAGAGGCTCCCCACACCCCGCCCCGTTGTCATTCCTATTTCCAAATGCTTGTTTTCTTTCTCCATTACTAATTTTCAATAACATTGCATTGACAAAAATGTCCAGAGGTAAAATAAAGGTAGGCAAACTTTCATTAGTCAACTTTTTGTTCAGATTTTGCTTTGATTTATCTGTTTGAAAGGAAAGTAAAACTTCGCATTACTGTAATATGCCAATTTCACACCAATGAAAAATCTTGTACCCATAAGGATGAATTATGTGGTTCAAGTGCAGAACTTACCAGTCTTTTGCAAGGTGCCAACCAGCGGATTGGTAAGGTCTGGTGGTCGTAGTGGTGACTTGGGATTGAATCCCGTCTCCACCTGGATTGGTCATTATGGGCTATACAAGAGACAGGATCTGCTCCTCACAAATGGGTGCCTCACATGCACATCCACCGTGTATTGAGAATATCTCCCGTGAATAATAATTAATAAGTATGGGAAATGTTCCCAATACATGATAAGATGTGCGTGTAAGACGCCTGTGGGGCGCCAGGTATTAATAACAGATCCAGTCTCGTTACACAATACCGCAAAAAAAAATAAAAAAAAAATGCAAAACTTACCCCTTTGAAGTGCAAAGATGTTCGGGATGAAAGGTTTCTAGAGAGAATCCACTCATCCCTCAGATTATGGCGACATGGCTTAGAAATTGTGCAGAAAAAGATTGGATGAATTGAAAACCTCCATCCAAACCCAAATTTAAGACCCGTTCATTTGCTGATATTTAGCAGGGGTATATTGATCAAACAGATAAGTGACCACGATCAAACAGATATTTGGATCCTTACATTGAGCATCCATTCCAGAGAGTATGAACTACTTGGGGTTGGGTAATTAATACATCCCAGAGGGTGGATAAAAAATTTATCTACGTCCCACATTTTGTACTTTGAGGAGAGAGTATTGTTATACTTATTGTTTGTATACAATTTTATGCTCTTATAATTTTTTAACAAAGTTTTAAGAAATTGAAGTATAGGTGATAGTTGGAGCATTTAATGATGGGGCTCTCATTTTACAACCATGAGTACAAAGACTGTTTAAAAATGTAAACCTAATTTGCATTCATGAACATAGAAAAAGAGGATAATTATGCAAAATACATATTAGTAGCGCTCCCTCCCTCTTGGCATTCCCTTGGTTGGGCTAACCTGTATTGATGAAGGGTGATTTGGCCCAACCTAGTAAAGAGATGATACGTGGACATGACCTGACCAAGAAATAACAATTCAGCCTAATGTGACCAGTCCGCAATAGATCGAGCTCGGATATTCAACCACCTCGGGATGAGGTGATCTTGGGACAAGGTCACCTCGGGACGAAATCACTTCGGTACCAGATCACAACAGGATCACTTCGATGCCAAGGCACTTCGGCATTCAATTCAGTTCGAAACTTAAAAGCATTAGCTCGGGGATATCGACTTCAGAACACTACGTGGTAATCTCAAAAATCCTTCCAATGGATTCCGAACCTCACAGGATCACGCCGCATAACAGCTAGCATTATCTCCTCCCCGCCCGATTCGGGCGGAATTAATAAGCCTTATCAGTTGACAAAGTTATCCCTCAATTAATGCGGAAACGGATCTCATCGTGACGAAGATCCTGGAACTGATCCGCGAAACCCGCGAGGACTCAACTATATAAAGGCTTCTCCCCCGATGGCTCAAGGTACGCGTGATTACTCTACTCTCTAGCTCTCTACACTCTTAAGCTTTTTATCTCACAACAGTCTACTAACTTAGCATCGGAGCAACATCGTCGGGCTAGCAACCCCGGGTTCTCTGATCCTCCTCTTGCAGATCAACCTAGTCCGTTGTCTGACTGGAAGCCAAGTCACCTCCAACAGGGAGCAGCTAGATCGCACTACATCATTTGACGCCATCTGTGGGAAATGCTACAGAAAGCCTTTTCCACCATCAATAACAAACTCAAATCCATGGCATCTTCCAGCAACACCGGACAAAACAATGAAGTGACCGTCTCTGGGGGGCAGCCTCAGTTCCCGTTTGTCTGCATCGGTCAGTTCACCATACCGCTTACTGCGGCTGGGGTCCCAACGCTAACCATGCCCCAAGCGACTACACAAGTAAACGCGCCACTCCCTTTTGTAGTTGGCGCGACCTTCGCTGAACTGTCTGTGGTTCCCCCTAGAGTTGGTCAGTCCCAGTTCGACGACCTGGTACACTGCGTGCGGGCCATTCAGGTCCAAATGCAACAGGTCCAACAGTTCTAGCACTATCAACAGCAAGTCCTCCACCAATTCTACCAGCAACAATATCAGCAACAATTCCCTCCACTGCAGCATAATCAGTAGCCGGTTCCACCCTGGCACCCAGCGGTACAACCGAATCAGCCTCGTCTGCAGAACACTCACTCTCCCCGCCGAGGTGAGATTCCCTAGGTTCCACTTCCTCTTGGGAGCTAGGTCTCGTCCCATGGCAGGAGGGATGGTAGGTCACTCCGCCCGCTTCACAGGGCAATGATGCAAGCAGATTAGGAGATACTCAGCCCACCAGGGCTATCTTACCTCGGCCCTCGCATCAGGAAGGTTCGCTCGCGGGAAACTGGTTTGGGGTTCTTGTTGGACAGTTTTGTATGCCCTTAGCTTCAATCAGAATGATGTACTTTATGAGTTTATTGTAAATGAATAAA
>NW_010729206.1:643975-672165 GCF_000365185.1 Nelumbo nucifera
AATCTGCAGATAAGATAAGGGTTTATCCTTATCATCTAAAAGGATGTCTGATCCAAATAWGATTYGRATYAGCMRCTYCTAATTGGATTAGGAGCTGATCTTTTAGGATTACAAAAGAAGGAGGGGGTGGTAGCCTTTAGAGATAGATACTCACATTCTCTTCAGAGCTGAAATCCYAGAAGAAAGATTTCTGCAATCCCAGTGAAAATCTTTCTTGCCGCCTCCTTCCTGCAGCCGCCAGACATCTAGTTTGATCTCCAACTCTATGGGAGAAAGCAAGATTCGATCTTGTCATAAATTCTTTGAGAAAGAATTGATAGGAAGCTGTGCTCACGTGCCATCCTGYTRWTTCTTGCGAAKGAYAGAGTTYTTGGAGAAGAACACTGCTGATTCTGCTCCATCCTACACTGCGCCATCTTCAGTGGGAGCAGTCTTTGGATCCTTCCTTGGGTGTGAATACCTTCATTGAGAGATAATATTTCCTTGTATCAGGTATACCTCCCTCCTACTTCTTTTGGTTCAGATCTGGTTCAGTCTATGGTTCAAGATTGATCTTTGAAAATATGATTTTCTAAATAGGGAATTCGATTCCCAGTTGAAAGGGAGAGAATTTTTTTTTTGAAATTCGCCCATCTTATTCCGCAAGATTTGGGCATTCATACGATGGATCTCTCATCCCTTCAGTTTTGGCCGTGAACTCAAGGCGAGGCCCTTTCGTCCATGGAAGTCAGCCTCAGCATCCAGAGCCACTCCATGCCAGAACAGTTCCTGACCATACAGAGGTCAGCAGCACTAATGCGGAGCCGATTAAGAAGTAGCAGCGAAGGCGTCGCAAGGCACGCCGAACCACAACTCAGAATAGCTAGTTTGTCAGGCCTAGACAGTCGAAGAAAGTAAAGGATAAAGAGGAGGCGAGCTCAGCAGCCACAAAGACCGCTCCCCTCCTCTCCAGGTCATCTCCTCTGTCCTCCGAGCTCCTGGCGACCCCGATGCCAAAGGACTTTAAAATGCCTCCTCTCGACAAGTATGATGGATCTTTTGATCCAAACGACCATGTGGACTCCTTCCAGTCCCAGATGCACCTAGCTGGGGCTGACGAGTCCTGCATGTGCGTAGCCTTCTCCACCATGTTCAAAGGAGTAGCTCGCACATGGTACCAGAACCTCACGCCAGGAACAATCGTAGAGATGTTCGCCTCGCACTTCATTACCAGAAAGAAGTGCCCGAGGTCCCAAGAAAGCCTCTTCAACGTAGTCCAAAGAGAAGGGGAGTCTATCAGAAGCTATATTAAATGCTTCAATAACACCTACTTATAGATCCCCGATCTAGATCCAGCTGTGAGGCTCACGGCAGCGAAGAAAGGTATAACCCACAGGGAATTCAAGTGGCATGTAGTGGCCAATAAGCCTAAAGACAACACCGAATTCCTCAAGCTCGCCGATCAGTTCATCGGGACCGAGGAAGAAATGAACCAGAAGACTAAAAATCCAACAGAAAAGAGAAAAAGAGAAGGTGACAACACAAGTAATGGCAGCAATAAACGAAGAAAGAGCAAGTCCCCGACCAGGGGAGGAAACAAGTCCGGAAGCCGATCTCCTTCGCGATCTCATAAGTCAGGTCGGCGTTCCCAAACTCCGTCGGTTGAGAGAGCGAACTACACACCCCTCAACGTGAAGCAAGGAGAAATCCTTATGGCGATCAAAGACTCCTCCTACGTGATGTGGCCACCTCGGTTGAGGGGAGATCCCACCACCAAAAATAGAAATGTCTATTGTCACTTCCACAAAGACCATGGACATAGTACAGAAAATTGCATAAACCTCCACGACGAGATTGAGGAGCTCATCCATCGCGGATATCTGAAAAACTTCATACAAAAAGAAGATAGGAATCAAGCTGACAGCCACATAGACCGACAGGGGGAGCAAAGAAGAAATGCTCCCGAATCTAGCAGCAGACAGAGTGAGAAGCCGCCAAGGCAGTTACCAGAAGAAAGGCCGATCTGTGGAGTAATCAACATGATTACTGGTGGGTCCATCATCGCGGTCTGCACCTCGACAGCAGGTTCAGTTCATGAACTAGAGAATGAGGAGCATAACCCACCGAAGTGGCCTAGGCTCGAAGATCCCATCTACTTCACAGAAGATGATGCACGCGGGATCCAATATCCTCATGATGATGCCCTGGTAATAAATCTGAGGATAAATGACTTTGAAGTCAAGCGCGTCCTAGTGGATTCAGGAAGTTCGGTCGACATTCTGTTCAAGGACGTCTTCGACAAGCTCCAGCTCCAAGAAAGCGATCTCAAGCCGACAGATACACCCTTGGTAGGCTTCAGTGGCGAAGAGGTCAGACCGTTAGGGCGAGTCTCAGTACCTGTAGAGGTTAGCATGTGGCCCAACATTGTAAGGTTCGAGCACACTTTCTTAGTGGCCACGACTCCATCCCCGTACAACGCCATAGTAGGTCGGCCCATTACGCACGCCCTACGTGCGGTAGTAACCACCTACTACTTGGCGATGAAGTTCCCTACAGACTATGGAGTAGGGGTTGTGCGAGGCGACCAACAAAAGAGACGGTTCACATCCCAGTCTCAACGGATCCAGCTAAGACTCTCTAGATCAGCGCTTTGATCGAGGAACCGCTTCGCTCTCAGCTAGAAAGTTTTCTACTTAAAAATTTAGATGTGTTTGCATTGTCCACGGCAGAAATGCCCGGCATAGACTCCAAGGTCCTAACTCACAAGATAAATACTGATCCCTTAGTTAAGCCCGTTAGATAGAAAAAATGCAACCTCACCCCGGAGCACTAGAGGATAGTCGACAAGGAGATTGGGAAGCTCCTAGCGGCCGATTTCATCAGGGAGGTCCTTTACCCGAGCTGGGTAGCTAACCTTGTTTTGGTTAAAAAGGCCAACGGTAAATGGCGCATGTGTGTCGATTATACCGACCTAAATTGAGCCTACCCAAAGGATTGTTTCCCGCTGCCCAAGATCGACCGCCTAGTGGACGTGGCCTCAGGGCATGAGTTGCTAAGCTTTCTGGACGTGTACTCGAGATACAACTAGATTAGAATGGACCTTGCCGATGAAGAAAAAACAACCTTCATAACAGAGCTCAGACTGTATTGTTATAAGGTTATGCCCTTCGGACTAAAAAATGCCAGGGCGACCTTTCAAAGACTTGTAAATGGAATTTTTGAGTCGTTGATCGACAATAAAATTGAGTGCTATGTAGATGACATGGTCGTTAAGACCCAACTTTCAAATTTTTTATTAAATGATTTGCAAAGTGTCTTTGAAATTTTGCGCAAATATAACATGAGATTAAATCCCAACAAGTGCGTCTTCAGTGTCACCTCGAGCAAATTCCTGGGCTACATAGTCAACCGGCATGGCATCGAAGCCAATCCCGAGAAAATAAAGGCCATCTTAGATATGAGACCACATCACAAACTAAAGGAGGTTCAGAGACTGAATGGCAGGATAGCCGCTCTGAGCCGCTTCATGTCTAAGTCGGTAGATCGCTGCCTGCCTTTCTTTAAGGCCATAAAGAAAAGCAAGGACTTCGAATGGACCACAGAGTGTTAGCTCGCCTTCGACGAGCTGAAGAAATACCTAGTTAGTATCCCGGTTTTGACCCGACCCGAGGAGGGAGATGTTCTAAAATTGTACCTCTTTGCGAGCGACGAGGTAGTCAGCTCGGTACTAATAAAAGAGGTAGATCGGGTCCAACGACCCATCTACTATGTCAGCATGGTTTTGCAGGATGCTGAAACAAGGTATCCAGAGATCGAGAAGCTGGCGTATGCGCTAGTCACAGCAGCTCGGAAGCTTCGGCCCTACTTCCAAGCCCACACCGTCGTCGTCCTCACCAACAAACCTCTGAGGCAAATCCTGCACAAGCCCGAGGTGTCTGGCAGACTGACGAAATTGGCCATCGAACTCAGTGAGTACAACATCCGATACGAACCTCGGACGGCGATTAAGGCTCAAGCCTTAGCCAATTTCGTGGCAGAATGCACGTTCAGCACCGCAACCCCCGAACTGGCCGAGCTCGGCCACACGGAGGAAGCTTCAACCAACGCGACACCAATCCCTGTTCGAGCAAGTCCGACCTGGGATGAGGAGCCCTGGATCCTCCATGTTTACGGCTCGTCCAACCAGCAAGGAAGCGAAGCGGGCATAATTCTGTACGGTCCAAGCAGGATGAAACTGGAATATGTGCTCCGGTTCGGATTCATAACGTCCAACAACGAAGTAGAGTATGAGGCATTAGTAACCGGGCTTACCTTAGCGAAAGAAGTAAAGGATAAACATCTCATCATATGTAGCGGCTCGCAGCTCATGGTCAACCAAATCAACAGCGAGTATGAAGCCCGCGACCCCACCATGGCTGCTTATTTGGCCAAGTTCAGAGAGGTTCTACGCGGCTTCCTATCTTATTTCATCAGGCAAATCCTGAGATCCGAGAACGTTGAGACCAACTCCTTGTCCCGGTTAGCAAGCACGAGCAGTAACACAATGAGGATAGTGTACATAGAGGACCTACCTCGGCCTAGCATTCTCAGGGGGGCAGGAGAGGTCGCTCCTGTAGAACAAGCAAAACCGAGCTGGATTGACCCACTCGCGAGCTATCTACTTCACGGGACCCTCCCTACAGATTGCAATGCGGCCAGAAAGGTAGAGCGCTAGTCGGCTAAGTACGTCATCATAGAAGGGTGGCTGTACCGGAGATCTTTCACGCTCCCCTACTTGCGCTACTTGCGACCCTCAAAGGTTGAGCTCGTTCTCCGCGACACCCATGAAGGCTTGTGTGGCAGACACTTGGGGGGCAAGGCTCTCGCTCAGAAGTACTGTGACAGGGGTACTACTAGCCCACAATGAAGGCAGACGCACTCGAGCTCATCAAGAAGTGTGATAAGTGTCAGAGACATGCCAACATCCAACACTGACTTGTTGCCGACCTCAAATACCTCACCAGCCCGTGGCCCTTCGCACAGTGGGGAATCAACATTCTTGGCCCATTCCACCAGCGACAGGATAAAGGAGATTCCTGGTGGTAGCAGTGGATTACTTCACAAAGTGGGTGGAAGCGGAACCCCTAACGATGATCACAACCCACAACATACAAAATTTCTTTTGGAGGAATATAGTATGTCGCTTCGGGCTACCTCAGGTACTCATCTCCCACAATGAAACGTAGTTCGAAGACATCAAGTTCCAGAATTGGAGTGCTGAGATGGGAATACAACAGAACTTCACCTCGGTGGCACACCCCCAGGCAAACGGGCAAGCGGAAGTCACCAACAGAGCCATACTCCGTGGATTGATAGCTTACTTAGCCCGAGCCAAAGGACTGTGGGTAGACGAACTGCCCAGTGTGCTATGGTCCTACCGGACTACTGTCAAGACCGCCATGGTGAAACCCCCTTCAACCTCACCTACGGCATGGAAGCGGTGATCCCAGCAGAGATTGAGGTGCCAACACTATGCTTGGAGGCCTACAACGAGGAAACAAACGATGATGAGCTCCGTACCAACCTCAAACTGGTGGAAGAAGTACGGGACCTGGCATACATTCGGACAGCAGCCTACCAGCAGAGAGTGGTTCGGTACTATAACGCCCGGGTCAAGAGACGACACTTCCGTGTCAGCAACCTGGTTCTTCGGAAAGTTATGGTACCTGAGCCCGGCGTTGGTAAGCTCGGACTGAACTAGGAAGGTTGTACCGAGTAAGGCGGGTAATTGGGGAAGGTACGTACGAGTTCGAAACCTAGAAGGAAAACAGGTACCTCGAGCGTGGAACATCGGCAACCTGAGAAGATACTACCTATGATCGCCGAATTGGAGAGAGGACTGCGAGTCACTCCCAGAAGCCCAAGGGCCATGATGCCGAGCTGACATAAGATCTCAGCACTACGATAAGTCCCAGTCGCCTCTTTGGCATGGGCAGACAAATCCCAATCCTCTCTTCAGCATGGGCAGACAAGTCCTAGTCGCCTCTTTGGCACAGGCAGACAAGTCCTAGTCGCCTCTTCGGCATAGGCAAACTACCCCTAATGCCTAGGGCGTAGACAGTTTGGGTATAAACCCTACGATGTCTAGCCCAGTTCGACATATAATAATAGGTTGGGCCCACTAGCTCTAAGGGACAACCGACATCTGAGTAGCCCGTGCGCAGACAAGTCGGGTGTATACCCTACAATGTCCGCTCACCTCGATGTACATTATGCGAAGTTACCCCTGCTAGTAGTCCAGCTCGGTAGCTCGACAGTTCGAGGTAACCTCCACTTGGGAAAATTCTGTTTTCGGTTATCCTTACTTGTTGTCCAGCTCGGTAGCTCGACATTCGGGGTAACATACACATCTTCTCCTACTTGGTTAGTTCGCTAGTTCAGGAGTTATTTGCACTTAGAACATTTTTGAACAAAAAGATAAGTCAAAAGTGTATTTCATTAATATAAGAGTTCGTTACAAAAAAAAAAAAAATCATTATAGATCGAGCTCGGAGGCCCGTGGTATACAATATAGAAGATAAGTCTATTCGTCTTGGCGCTCTTCGCCCTTATTCAAGGCCTCAGCAGGAGGGTCCATACTCTTGTTAGCACCGGTCTCTCCGAAGTCACTGAGCAGCTCACTGTCACTTTCTGCCTCGGAGTCTGGATCTTCGGCAACTTCGACAACCATTTCATCTGTGACACTCGAAGTAGTGGTGGCACTCAGGTCGAGCTGAGGGAATTCACGCCGGGTCAGCCACCTAATGAGCTTGAAGCCCTTGCGATAGCCTTCCGTTCCCGCCTCGATCAGCTCTCCATGGAACTCTTTCGAGGTCTTATATTCCTCGACGGCTTTGGTCTTGGCCTCCTCCACTGCCTGAAGGAGTATCTCAGTTCGCTCCTTCACGAGGGCCTCGAGATTCTCTACCTCCCGCTTCAGCGCCGCCTTTTGCCCCGTGAGCTCCTCCTTCTCAGACATCACCAGTGTAATCAACTCTTTTTGAGACTGCGCATCTTTCTTCAACTGGTTATTTTCATTGCGGGCCAGGTTTAGCTCGGTGTGAGCCTCGCGAGATGAGGACTTAGCTGCAAGAGCTCGCTTCAGGTGCAATTCGGACTGGTACATCAGAGCGTGTACAACAGAGTTCACCTGCCAAGAGAAGAACAACAGTTAATACAAGAAAAGTTTCAAGTGCAAAATTGAAGAAGTCAAGACAGAATTTACCACCATACAATGGGTAGCCGCTCGAGCTCCGAGCTGAGCGACCAACAACTCGGCCTAGTTAGCGACCTCCTCGGCGTATACCACGCTCTTTCTCTTGAGAAGGCTGTACTTCGGGGTCAGGATGCTCCGAACTGCCTCCTCGTTGCCCGAAGAAGCGGCAAATGCAAGGGCGGACTCCGAAGATGTTGCCTCCTCGGGCACGTGGGGCAGGGAGACCTTTCTTGGTTCCTCCTCGACCAGATCGATCACTGAAGGTTGTGCAGCGGGGGGCTGCTCGGGATCAGGGACGGTAGCCTACGGAGACTCAATGCGAGCTCTTTTGGCAGCTCGCTTCTTCTTCCCCTTCATCCTACTAAGGAGTTCGTTCGCAGGGAGTTTCATGGTTGTTGTAACAAAATCAAAACGTTAGAAACAATATCGAAATAAAACAAAGGCAACACAAAAAGTGACAACCTTCCAGGACTCAGACCGGCCTGCATGAGCTTGTCTTCGGTCACGTAGTCCGTGAACTTGAGACCGAGCTCCGCCCAAGATCGGAGCGTTTCCCTTGTCTTCAGGTCCAGTCTGACATCGGGATCCTGAATGGCCACCCTCTAGTGGGTCGGGAAGGGCCATCCCTCAGTATTATGGACCACGAAGTAGCCCCTTTTCCAGGTCGGGACCTTGTTTGTGAGCTCGTGTAAAAGTTTATAGCCCGAACGAGGAGATAGGTAATAAGTCCGCCTGTGCTCGGGTAGGACATAGGAGGCATTCTTCTTTATTGAAAGGATGGAAGAGAAGATGTCGAGGTCAAGGGGCAGGTTATAGTCATGGAAGATCGAGATGGTTCCTACTACGTTGCGAATGGAGTTCGGATGCAACTGATCTATGGTGATGTTAAAAAGTTTTATAACTTCTACGATCAGGGGGTGAAGTGGAAGACGAAGACCAGCTGCGAGCTGCTCCTCGAAGATCACGACCTCGTCGTGACCATGCTCCCAGGGAAAGTTACCTAGCGGAAGACTATATACAAGGTTGCTCGGAAGCCTATACCAAGCTACTAAGGTCTGGAGTCGGTCCGCTGTCATCATCGACGGGCCAAAGTTGTCTGGCTGCCGACCTTGGTGCGAGGTGGACGCCAAACCACCTGAGGCCTCTCGTGCCTCCTGGGGTGATTCCACCTCAGGAGGACCGCTGACTGCTTCTTGACCTGAAGTAGCTTCTTCGGTGTGACGATCTACGACCTGAGCTGAGGTACCCACCTCGGCCCCAATGGAATCACCGCTTTCATCTAATAGACTATCGAAGCTAAAACTAGACATAGAAATGACAACTGAATCAAAAAGGAGAGATAGGGAAGACTCACCAAGAAGAGACCGAACTGAAAGAAGACACCGAACTGGAAGAACCGAGCTAAGAAACTTGAACGCGACCTTAGATCGAAGGCTAGCGAATTTGTGGCAAAGCAAATGAGTCTCGGGTCCCCTATTTATAGCCACTATGTCCGAAAATCAACAGTCGAGATCGAAGCAATCCAACGGCTCCTAGGAAAACCGGTTGCGTGACCTTCGAGGTTGAAATCGGTTTAGCGCGTTTTCTGACGTCCGCGGAGTTTATAGATCGCATGACGTCTGCGCGTAAACCAGATGCGACCTGGGTTATTCCTGGTTGAGTCGGGTAGCCGAACAGGTCTGACTAGCGATCCGCCCAATAAGCCGCCTGGACCTCGGGCCAAATCCACTTGGACTTGTCATGAACTCCCCGCACCGGGTCAGGATCCCTGGCTCGGGGAGTGGGGGGCAATTGATGAAGGGTAATTTGGCCCGACCTAATAAAGAGGTTACACGTGGACATGACCTGACCAAGAGATGACAACTCAGCCTAACGCGACCAGTCCGCAATAGATCGAGCTCGGATATTCAACCACCTTGGGATGAGGTGACCTCGAGACAAGGTTACCTCGGGACGAAATCACTTCGGTACCAAATCGCAACAGGATCACTTTGATCCCAAGGCACTTCGGCATTCAACTCAGTTTGGAACTTAAAAGCATCAGCTCGGGGATATCGACTTCAGAACACTACGTGGTAATCCCGGAAATCCCTCCAATGGATTCCGAACCTCACGGGATCACGCCGCGTAACAGCTAGCATTATCTCCTCCCCGCCCGATTCGAGTAGAATTGATAAGCCTTATCAGTTGACAACGTTATCCCTCAATTAATGCGGAAACGAATCTCATCGTGACGAAGATCCCGGAACTGATCTGCGAAACCCGCGAGGACTCGACTTTATAAAGGCTCCTCCCCCGGTGGCTCAAGGTACGCGTGATTACTTTGCTCTTTAGCTCTCTACACTTTTAAGCTTTTTAGCTCGCAACGGTCTACTAACTTAAACATCGGAGCAACCTCGCCGGGTTAACAATCCCAGGTTCTTTGATCCTCCTCTTGCAGATCAACCTAGTCCGTCGTTTGACTGGAAGCCAAGTCACCTCCAGTAGGGAGCAGTTAGATCGCGCTACATCATGTATCACACAAAAACGTGCAAACCAAAATTATTCAGAAAAAAAAATACCTAAAGAAGCACTTGCCCAGGTAAGTGAAAATAAACGGGGCCTTAGAAACAGCATACTTCGATATGTGAGGTTCTAATCTTGCCACGAAGCCATACTTGGCCATATTGGTCTGAATCAGCCACTGGTGACGCTATGCTTGGTCTTCTTCTTCTCGCAGGTCTCATCGAGAGACCAGACCAATTCAACGGGCGGTGGGTGTCGTCGTGAATTTGTGAAGTCGTCTTAGAAGAGATAGAACGCCCCTAGTCCATATACTACAGACCCCACACGGTTGTTCTTTCTTTATATGCAATGGTCCCACTAATACGGTGATACCAAACCAATCTAATGGCTATCATAACTTCGTTATATATATCCACGGAAAAAGTTAAATCTCCACAGATGGGACCCAAACGTAGGGTCCATTCTCCTTTCCTTTCGACTCTTCCCTCTCAATTTAAATATCAGCCACAATCCGATATTTTGTAAAATGGTGACGTGTACTTATTTAATGGCTATGATCTAACTAGATGGCTTTATAGAAATATGCATGCAACAGTGAATAAGGACTCCTCCTCGACTAGAAGACCGGCCGCCAGAGACGTCACCATAAAAGAGGGGGTGAGAGAGAGCTTCTTCACTGCTTCCGTTTTGTACGACCTTTTGCGTATATAACCTTCCGTGTCTTCTTAGAAACTGCCCGAGTGCGAGGTGCAGTTGGCTGTATCTCTTTCTTCCTTCCATACATCTTTGTTGACCGAATTCTTCTCTAAGCCTTCCACTACTTCTAGATATTTTCTTCTTCCTCTTCTTATTTTGTTCTTTCAGTCTTTGCTTTCGTTATCTCTGTGTTTAATATTCTTTCTTACAGACTTGATCAACGATTACCGTCTCAATTCTTGGTCAGTTCACTGAAAATCCGAAGAAATGAAGGTGGGTTTTCTCTCTTTCGTCACAATTTACTCCAGTTTCTCAGTCTGATTGTTTGCTTTGAAACACCAATTTTCTTTGGTCTGACATTTTTCTGTGATATGGGTCGTTCTGTTTGAGGGGTTGTTAGATTCACGAAACTCTTATAGGGCTTGTTTCTTGAAGAATTTGTTGAGTTTTGATGGACTTTCCATTTCCTCCCTGTTTCTGGGTTCAGTTGGCCTTTTGGGGGAAAGGGGGATTATTTTTGAAGATTTTTCGATGCTTTGTTGGTTGTGATTTGTTTTGAAAAGCTCAGACTACTTTTGTTGGGGGAATGATTTCTCCGAATCTTTTGAACTTTTGGGCCGGGGAGTCTTTCCGAACTAAGTTGATCAGTTTTAGAAGATCAAAATTGATTATTTGAATATTCGTTCTTGTTGGATTTTATGCTGTTTCAATTTTTAGAGTAACCTTACTTGATTCTCTGTGCTCTTTCCTTGCAGAAAGTGGTGTTGAAGTTGAATTTACATGACGACAAAGCCAAGCAGAAGGCCATGAAGGCAGTCTCTACCCTTCAAGGTATCAAGTTTTTGCTCACTATTAGTTACAGAAGAAAGAAAACCCAGTTCTGGAGGGAAAAAAAAGGACAAATAAATCTGTCTTCCTAACTGTTGATTTTCTTCTTGATGAATGTGTAGGAATCGATTCCATCTCTGTGGACATGAAGGAGAATAAATTGACAGTGGTCGGAGACGTCGACCCTGTACAAATTGTAAGTAAACTGCGCAAACTTTCGTATGCGGATATAGTCTCTGTTGGGCCTGCAAAAGAGCCTGAGAAGAAGGAAGAAGCCAAAAAAGAGGAACCCAAGAAAGAAGAGCCAAAGAAAGAAACAGTCGAGCAGCAGATCCAGAACCTTGTCAAGGCATACCAGGCTTATAATCCCTGCATGACGACCCATTACTATGCCCATAGTGCAGAAGAGAATCCGAATGCTTGTGTTATCTGTTAATTCTCAGATTTCAGGGAGATGAAGAGGAAAACAGATGCCTTCTTCCTCAGGGGATGGATTCCAATACTATCACCCAGAACACAGAGGCTAATATGTACAGTTCATTGTGGTGCGTTGATTGATTGGTTTCTATTGTTTTACTTTGTTCGATCAAGGATTGTTACTGTATAGACTATAGAGAGACTAGGGAGTATAAATTAATTTTGGTATGTATTAAGAGCTTCTTAGTCAGAATTTTCCATCGTTTCAAACCTCTGTGGGAGAAAATGAGATGCTTGATTCATATTGTTTCATTGAGAATAATGGTGCTCCTTTGGATTAACAGTTACACTCTTCTAGTCCCTAATTTATTAATTTGGACCAAATTCTTCACATTTACAGCTTTTTAAGCAATGATATCACTTTTGGGAATTACTGAGCTTATAAAGCTTTCTCATCAAGCAAACAAGAGTTTAATAAACAAACCTCTCTCTGATTCCACATTCAATATCAACAAAGACTGTGCTTGACGCTGGTTATAATTTTTCCGTTTAAGACGGCATTCTGCCTTGAAACTATTGGGATTTGTGGTCAGATTTCGTTAAAACAACAAATCAAATATTTAAATAGTAAAGGACTTGGTGTATATGCTACGTCTGGCCTCTGGCGTAATAAACTATTGGGATAATGTGAAGACTGAAGACGGTTCTGACACAAATATGAATTATTAATATGCTGCAAATACCAAATGCATTAATCAAAACCATGTTTTCGATCGAGAAACCAATACTTAATTGTGGGATCTCATACTTTTTTGTTCTAATAAAATCATAATCTCGTATGGAGGTAGATCTGGTTCAATGCTAAGTTGCTATAGTTTGAAATGTTTATCATTAATAATCCAATAGTAAACTACAATTGGCTGCATTTGGATTCAGTTATGGTGCTCCGTTTTATGATGTTGTCTTCTCTTAAAAGGTACAGGCACACACACTGAAGCAGGAAAATTTTTAAGAGAAACCTACTGAGAAGGGACCATCTGGTGGGTCAGATTATTCTGGCACTGGATCTGTTTGAAACTTGATTGGATTAGTCCATTGGTCCAATTCTCTGTTCAAGTCTGCAACTGCCTAGGGGAACCAGATGGGGTCCGGTTGGGCGGCTGGAATTTTAAAAGTCTATTTTTGTCTAAGAGACTATAGACTTTAAAGTTAGAAAAGGCAGTTTTCATTTACAAATGCTCAAAATATAGTCATCAAGATTTCTTTCTTAACCTCAAACTTTTTGACTTTTTTTTTTGAAATTTTATTAAGGGAGAATAGCATATAAGGGCAATTTTTTGGCCCTAATATCAGCAAAAGTAATATTTTTAAAAAATTTAAAAAATAGGATAACTTTTGAAAAATAATATCAATAAAGGGTAGAGTCATTGTTCATCTTCTTCCTCTTGCAATCTATTCACCAGCGCTGCTGCTTTCGGCAACGTTGTCGGAGGTGGGCATAGACGGCGGCGGTATTGGTGGTTTTTTTTTTTTTTCTGCCCAACGCCGCCACCTCCACCCACCAGTGCCGCCGCCACCTCTGTCTCTACCCACCTCCAGCAACATTACCAGAGGCGGAGGCGGAGGTGGTGAGCGGTGGTGCCGGTGAATACTGCAAAAGGAAGAAGATGAACAGTGATTCTGCCCTTCATTGATATTATTTTTCAAAAGTTATTCTATTTTTGTAATTTTTTTAAAAATATTACCTTTACTCATATTAGGGCCCAAAAGTTGCCCTTATATGCTATTATCCCTTTTATTAAACATTATGAAAAGGAAGAAAAAAATTACAGGAAAAGGTATAGGTTGCCTTGCTCCAAACCCAAACATTCAATGCAATCCAATACAAGACTAAAAAGGATTAGCTAAAAAAGTCATAGAATATTTTTACCCTTTGAAGTTTTATTAACCATTAACATCCTTTCCTATAATTTTCTAAGTCAAATACTCAAGAATTAGCTAGAAAAACGTCCAAGGTTGAAAACTACAGTCATAAAAACAACAATTAGCTAAAAAAAGTCCAAGTCACATAACAAAACAGCCGATCAAGCATAACATAGTAAAATACCACTGAGCACATGGCGGAGGTACATGTATTTCACAAAAGCCTATTTTTCTATATTGACCTGGATTGAAAATATGAGTGAATGAGGTCAATTTTGCCATTTTATTTGGATTATTAGACTAATTGAATTATGACTTGAACGATTAAAAATGTAAAAATGAAATAATACTTTTCCAGATTGTGGAATGCCAAAGGAATTGAAAGGAGTGAAGGCATTTTGGTCATTACATAACAATTAAAAGACAATTAAAAGAAATCAAAGAAAAGAGAAAAATCTCAAAAAAAAAAATTCAACCGGGAGAGAAAATTCAGGAACCCATTGAAAATGATACGTAATTTTGAAAATACGAACATCTGCCCCCAAAAGAAAAAATCTCAACAAGAGAGTTCCCCACAATATCTGCTCGAGATCATAAGAAATACTGATTTGTCATATTCAATGATCACTTGATAAATACTCTGAGAATTCAAATCAGCCCGCAGAAGATTTCCCCCACAACATCCCACAGTACATCCCCGATGTGTATTGGAAACATCTCCCGATGATAGTATCAAAAATAATGATGTCATTATCGGGTGATGTTCTCAATACACGGTAAGGATGTACTGTGGGACGTTGTGGGGGACAATCTTGTGGAGGTCGATTTGATCTCATATTCTGACAAAAGAGATTTTTAATCTTTCTCAGGGTCAGCAGTAAGCTGGGGATATTTTAAAGGATATGTATTAAAAAATTTTCTAAGTGCTTACAATTAACATTATACCTATCTGATCCGAACGAGTTAGGATATCCTGCCAACAAAACATGTCCCAACTCCCTACCAACTTAATCTAACACCACACATCTCATTATAAAATTGGGGCCCACTATAAAAGTGGCACCTATCTTGCATGAGATGTATGGTTTAAGATGATGTTGGTAGGGTGTTGGAAAGTTATTTGCTGGCAGGTGATCCAGACTCGATCCGAACTGGCCAACCCCATCCATCTTAGCAATACAAAATTTCCATCGTCAAATATGGCTTCAATCTAGGGTTGAAAACCAGACCGGCCAGAATTCTTTCAAAATACTAGTGAAAAGAGAACTATTATAGTTAGGTTAGGCGGACTTCCCCAGCAAACTGTAAAACATAAAGCAAGTAAAAGAAGGTTCAAAATATCGATATGTCCAATACGTCGGTATGGGCGTATTCAGCGAATCAATACAGCTTTTGGTTCTCTTTTTTTATTTTTTTATTTTTTTGCAACCGGTTCAGGGGAGATGATTTAGGCCTCCTCCACACCCTGAACCGGTCAGACCCCCGATACACCCACTGTAGGGGCATATCGTAGGGGTCCCAGAATGATACATATCGGCCGATACGTGTCGTACTTTGAACTTGAATAAAACTAAAACATATACGGGAAAAATAAACTTTGTCGATCCAAACACAAGGCACTGTGTACTCTTTTAGTCTTGAGTTTGTTTCAGGAAAAATTAAAAAAACAAAATAAAATCTTGAATCTCAAGTTAGACTTTCTAGCTACCCTCACAAGCAAGACTTTTTTCCACAAAAGAAGTTTCTGGAGTGCAAAATTCTATCCACGGAATGTCTTCTTTCTTTCTCTTTATCTTTCATTGGTTTCCCAATCTCAACTTATTAATAAAGGTAAATTGCTGAAACGTCCTTTGAAGTTTGGTAATTGCAATCACCTCCCTTCAATTATTTGACATAGTTGCAAGTAGATCCTTCAATTAGAATTCTTCCTATAAAAACGCATGAAAATATCCAAAATACCCATGCAATTACTTTGACCGAAATATTTATTTTCCAAGTTTTCTCTACATATGAATCATTACCCCAAACCCTTTGGATCTCTTTTCTGATATTGATTTATTTTTCAAATTTATCCTTCATATCAAATAAAGCTGCAGTTTTAAATTCTCCTTTTTGTTATTTTCATAAAGTTTGTATTGGTTTTATTTTTCTTTTCGATAGAAATCAGCTTCACTAGTAACTACATCTGTATTTTGGACATTTTCATCCCTCTTTTTAAAGGATTCTAACAGAGAGAATCTACCTGCTACCATATTATAAAGTTCTGGGGAGGTGATTGTAATGACCAAACTTAAACAAATTTTAATAACAGTCCAAAACTTTAGGGGAAGTTTCAACAATTTACCCTAATAAAATGGATTGGATGACCAATCCCACAAGTTTCCCTACATTTCTCTCTTTCATCTAAATCTTTATCCACATGATGACATTTATAGTTAGCTGCAATTAGCTGGCTATAAAGAATGTATTTCAGATTAAGTGGATGACTTTCTCTTTTGTTTATTGTTGTTTGTGTGCATCGACAAGTCGTGTAAATGTACATCACGAAATATTTAAAGCCACAACCCATAGGCTAAATTCAGCTAAACTGGCGAGAGGGCCCCACAACGTCCTACAGTACATTCCCACCGTACATTAGAAACATCTCCCAATGATGACATCATCAATTCTGGTACTATCATCGATAGATGTTCCTAATACACCACAGGGGGCACAGATGTGAACATGGCACGGGGTAGATTGGCTGGTTGGGCTGATAAGTGATGACCACACTCTCACTCGAACCAAGCTGAAGAGACCAAGGGAAAATTAAATATTAATTGTTTTATTTTTATATGTCATTTTATTCATTTATTTTTTTAGGTGTTTATGAAAATAAAATAAATATTTCTGTTTTGCAGTTGTGGGGGCCCAGACTGGTATACTGTTTCTCTGTCCTCATAGGCTCATACCTAATAAGCTTCATTTTTTTCTTGAAGACTTGGGAGTCATGAGTCTATTGTGATCCACTTTACGCCGACTATTGCAAACTCTTTTTTCAACTTTTTTTTTTCAAATTTTACTGAATTAATATGAAAAGAGCTGAAATTATATGAAAGCAATTAAGAAAATTTGTAATCTTTGGAGAAGAGGACCCGAGTAATTTTTTTATTGAAAGAGGACCCAAGTAAATTAGTATTATTTCTATCTGTATTAGCACTTGACATCATGTTTTATCTATAATAATTCCATTAAAATTATCATTTTATAGGGGATATAAGAAAATATTAGTATATATCAAAACAAAGATGGATACATGATATGCCCTTTTCTTTCTCCATTACTCCAACCGTGCCTTCTCCTTCATTGAATCTCTCTCCTCAATATATACCCTTTCTAGTCTCTCATGTTGCCACCTCAACACCCCCGTTTTTCCTACACTAAAGACCCAACCATTTACACTCCAAATATATAGGGAAAATCTTCAATTCCCTTTTATTCTCCCCTCAACTTTACATAAAAAAAGTATTGTTTTCAGAATTGTATCTTCAATAATAATAATGATGATGATAATGATGATAACTTCTTCATTATTCTCTTTTTAAGTTGTCTCCAATTCTTATTTATCCTCTCCTCTACTTCATCATTACAAAAGTAAATCCTATTAATTCAATCAACTTTCTCATTAAAAAACAAGGACATGTTAAAGAGATTACATTCACCATTGTTAGTTGTCCACCCAAGTGAATTACTCCTTCAAGTGATTACATTCACCACTGTTAGTTGTCCACCTAAGTACGTTACTCCTCCTTTGTTTTGTGTTTTTTCCCCTCTTTATAGACAGCTGAAATCTTTTGCATATTTTACCTCTTTATAGACTCTATCTGCATACATAAAGAATCTTGAATCTGTTAAGGTTGGGGGTGGAGGGTCCAAAATTTATGGTGGTTAACAATAATTTGTGTAATTAAGAAATGCCAATCAATAGCATTGATGATGCGCGATCTGGTCACTCCTAGCTGAAAGTGGCTGAGCTCCTAACTGGCGACGAATGAGACACCTGTGAGGAAGAAGATGAAGGATCCAGGGGGATTCACCCAGCGGGAACTCTCCGACGATCAAGTTAGTAACTCAGACTGAGAGTTGTGTGTGTGAGAGAGAGAGAGAGAGAGAGAGAGAGGGAGAGAGAGAGAGAGAAATCAAGGAGCTAAGAGTGATGATCATGCGATCCCCTTGCCCCTAGGGGTCAGGGTCCTTATATAGTGGTCTTCTGACATATCAGGTGTAACCGCCTCCACACCTCTGATGCGGCGATTTTCTGTCAAATAACGGCTTGGCATGGCTGGCTGTTATTTGTCAGAGCTGTGTTGGCGGGCAAAGGTAATCGCTGCAGAGTACGGTCCTGCCAGACGCCACCAGGCGAGAGACGTGGGTGCAGTCTTGCAGGTACGGTTGTTAGGCAGTGAATCTCCCATGATATGCCGAGCTGCTCTATTGCGAGCTACCTTACACCGAGCTACTGGTGATGCGCCGAGGTGCTTCTCCGAGGCGGGTCTCTGAGAGCCTAAGCTTGGGTGGGAGCGAACTAACCCTAGTTAGGGGACTGATGAGCCTAACCCGAGGTGTCTCCAGCTCGGGGTAATCCCTACTTGGGAGTCTTAGCTTGGGGTGCCGGAGTATCATCTTGCAGGAAGCTACCACTTCGGGCGAGCTGTCAGGCTGAGTTGTATTGAGCTCGTTATGCTGAGTTGTCACTTATGTCGGGTCATGTCCACATGTCCCCTTATTATGAGGTCGAGCCAAATCACTCTCCATCAATTGCCCCCCGCTCCCTAGGCCAGGGGTCCTGACCTGGTGTGGGGAGTTCATGATGTGACGGGTGGATTTGGCTCGAAGTCCAGGTCGCCTAGTCAGATAGTTCACTGGTCTGACTAGTTTGCTGCTTGGCTCAATCAAGGGTAACCCAGATTGCATACAGTTCATGCACGGACATCACGCGATCTATAGACTCCGCGGATGCCAAAAAAATGCGCTAAACTGATTTCACCTCGGGGGTCGCACAACCGGTTTTCTTGAGAGCCGTTGAATTGCCTGATCCTTACCGTTGATTCTCGGATATAGCGGCTATAAATAGGGGGGACCCGAGTCATTTTCTCCACCATAAGTTTGCTAGCATTCACTCTGAGGTCGCGCCTAAACTCCTCAGCTCGGGTTCTCCAGCTTGTCGGCTTCCTAGTTTGGTCATTTTCCCTTGGTAAGTTTCCCCATCTCCTCTCTTTTTTCCAGTTCGTTTCAGTTCGTAGTTATGTCAAACCATAGCTTTGATAGTCTTCTAGATGAGCCTGAGGTGGGTACCTCGGCTCAAGTAGGTGTCTCTGAGGCACAATCAACCTACGAGGCACGGGAGGCCTCGGATAACCCAGCGTCTACCTCTCATCGAGTTCGGGTACCGGACAAGTTCGATCCCTCAACTATGATCGTAGAGAGGCTTAGGGCCTTGATCCGTCAGTATAATCTTCCAAGGGAGTATACCTATAATCTTCTTGCGGGTAACTTCCCTTGGGAACATAGTCACGATGAGATCGTGATTTTCGGAGAGCAGCTTGCGGCTGGGCTCCGTCTTCCTCTACACCCCCTGATCATAGAGGTCTTAAAGTTTTTCAACGTCACCATAGACCAACTTCACCCGAACTCCATTCAGAATGTGGTCGGGACAATCTCCCTCTGCTTCGACTACGCCCTGCCCCTTGATCTCAAAATTTTCTCCTCTATCTTGTCCATAAAGAAGAATGCCTCTAGCGTTCTCCCCGAGCATAGAAGGGCCTACTACTTGTCCCCTCGCCCGGGCTATAAGTTGTTGCACAAGCTTCCTAGTAAAATCCCGGCCTGGAAACGGGATTATTTCGTAGTCCGCAATTCCGCGGGGTGGCCCTTTCCTACTCATTGGAGGGCGGCTGTTCAGGACTCCGGTATTAGGTTGGACCTGAAAACAAGAGAGATGCTCCAATCTTGGGCGGAGCTCAGGTTCGACTACAAAGACTATATCACCAAGGACAAGCTCATAGCCGGCTTGAGCCCTGGTTGGTCATTTTGGTATAGAGTTAGTATCTTAATAGTTGCCATCTCTTTTTGATAGCGTCACCAATGTTGAGGTTTGTTGTAGGCCCCATGGAACGACTCGGCGCAGATAAACTCTTCGGGAAAATGAAGGGGAAGAAGAAGCGGGCTGTCAAAAGAGCTCGCATCAAGTCTCCTCGGGCTCCTACTCCCGAGCCTGAACAACCCTCTGATGAGACTAAAAAGTACCCTATTTTTATCCCCTAATATTCACTCTTTTACATTAATTTAGCACTTAAATGGACTCATTACTCTTGCATTTCGATTCAGGGCAAGCAAGAAGGCAATTGGAAGAAAACAAGGCAATTCAGATGATTTTGCACAATTTCGGCACCATTCAGTAATCTGGGCATAACTCTCAATTCTGGATTCCGATTTGGATAATTCAAGAGGAATCAGAAAGATGAAAGAAAGGCCCACAACTTTTATGTTTTGGGTTTTGACAGATTCGGTCCGAATCGAAGACGAAACCGGGCCCTAATTCGGAGCAAGTTCGTAGTAAAGCCCATTTCACAACTGAAGCCCAATTCGCAGAAGAGCCTTGTAGCAGCTCAAGATATTAAAGCAGCCCAACTCGAATTCAAGAGCCTAGAGTCCCAATTTCGAATGTAACCTCCTGAGAGAGAGTCTTATCAGATCTAAAGTTTTGAATGTAATCTTACAAAGATAAGACGATTGAGACTAAATCATTAGATAAGAGATAGGATAGGATTAGTTCAAAACAGATCAGGACTATCTAGCTAAGGTTAATCTCCTAGAAGGAGTTGGGAAACAACCCTCTCCCTCAGCTATATAAAGAGGGGGGCGGACCAGCTCTAGGCATCACTCAATCATCCAACAATCAAGCATCAAGCATTCATTGGTTCGATTGTGTCATCGTGTGGTTCTGTATTTAACTCAAGTTCTTGCTTTTTAATTCAAGTATTTATTGGTTCTTGTGCATATTCTTAATGGATGTTAATGTTAATTAGTTTGACAATTTAATTAATGTTGATTTTCCTACTGCTATCCATGGTTCGGTGATCCGTAATTGTCACGAATAGTGGTACAAGTAGCAATTAGGTTAATATATTTCTGGGTCAATTGTTCGTGACAACCTTTGACCAATGTATTGACTTGTTTTAACCTAAGGGGAATCGATGGGACAAGATTCGATAATTGTAGCTATCTCAATTATTGTTATTTTGGTTTAACTGTTTTCACAAAGCTTAATACTATCACTAGTTAATATGGAACGCTATTGTACCCAGTCGATTAGTGATAAGTGTTGATCGAATGCTGGTTTGGTCAGCTGATTTAGGAAAACACAAGGTTTATTATGGCTATCCTAATAAATCTAAGGTTAAATGCTTGAATTGCAAGACTGTCGAAGTTTACTTATGATCGATGACCAATTGATTAATCCGAACCCCTGAATCGGAATTCGGTAAGACTGATTTCTCTTGTTTGATATTGCTATTGCTTTCTTGAAATTTTAATTATTTAACATTCCCACTCTATTATATTGCGCATTCGGCTAAGAAATTATTCCCTAGCTCCCTGTGGGATTCGACCTAGTACCACTACTACTACAAATTTATTGTGGGACTAGCATTAATTTTGAGAGCTTCGACAACCCGTCAAAATTTTGGCGCCATTGCCGGGGAGCTTCTTTAATTTCTTAGCTTGTTACCTTCTATTGTGTTAACCTCTTCTGTTTTATGACTCGTGCTTCTCAACGAGGTGAACAAGAGTACAACCCCAAAATTAAGAAGACTACCCGTCATTTAAGAAAGGAGGCGAAGCAAAGGAATGACTGCTCACCTAAAAGGGTGAATTCTGAATTCGACCTACCAACTTGTAATCAACCCATCTTCGAAGAGGAAGAAATGATGGCTGATAGAGAGAGAACACTAAGGGAGTTGGCTACACCGATCATGAACCAACAACCCCTATGCATAATATATCCCACTCTTGAGGTAGCCTTCGAAAAAATCTGGTTTGGTTCAATTACTTCCTATTTTTCATGGCTTTCCAGGTGAGGACCCTCATAAACATCTCAAGGAATTCCATGTTGTCTGTTCAAGCATGAAACCACAGGGTATGACCGAGGACCAGGTAAAATTAATAGCTTTTCCATTTACTTTACGAGATAAAGCAAATGATTGGTTATATATTCTTTCTCCCGGTTCGATACGTACATGGGATGAGATGAACAGAATATTTTTAGATAAATATTTTCCTGCATCCCGAGCTGCAAACATTAGGAAAGAAATTTGTGGAGTTCGGCAGTTTGGTGGTGAGACACTATATGCATATTGGGAAAGATTTAAACAACTTGTTGCTAGCTGTCCACACCACCAAATACCCAAACAACTCTTGATCCAATACTTCTATGAAGGATTCCAACCTATGGATAGAAGTATGGTAGATGCAGCTAGTGGAGGAGCCTTGGTAAATAAAACACCCAAAGCGGCTAGGGAATTGATTTCCAACATGGCCGAAAATTCACAACAGTTTGGAGCAAGAACATATGGCACTACTAGGCGTGTTAATGAGGTAAGTCATGTTAATTTAGAAAATCAAATTTMWGATYTWACTRCTTTGGTWAGACAATTGGCTGCAAGGCAATTGCAAACAGCTAGGGTATGTGGTGTTTGTTCGATTCCTGGGCATCCTAGGAATATGTGTCCATCGTTGCAGGATAGCTCGATGCAGCAAGTTAGTGCCATAGGAGGATTTCTGGGACAGCCTCAACACAAGTATGATCCCTACTCCAATTACTACAATCCGGGGTGGAGGGATCATCCAAATCTGGGCTACGGAAACCAAGGAGGACCACAGAGATATCAGCCCCAAGCTTTCAATAGACAGACCCCAATTTCAGCACCTATCACAGCGCAAGGCCAACCCTCAAGTTCAAGTATGTCATTAGATGAAATCGTTAAGGCTCTAGCTACTAACACTCAGCAATTTCAACAGGAAACAAGAGCTAGCATCCAGAACTTGGGGAACCAAATCAGCCAACTTGCTACTTCCACTAGCAAGTTGGAGGTGCAGAACTTTGAGAAATTACCATCACAGACGGTAGTTAACCCCAAGGAAAATGCAAGTGCAGTGGTGTTGAGAAGCGGGAAGGAGTTGCAGCCCCAACCTACCTCACCAACGAAGGCGGATAAAGGAGATAAGAAAGAGGAGAGACAAGATTCAAATGAAGGCCCCATTAAGGTAATACCCGACCCCCCTCTTCCTAAGATTACTAATGCCATTGTACCACCTTTTCCTAGTAGGTTGGAAAAATCCAAGAAGGAGGAATATGAGCAAGAAGTCTTAGAAACCTTCAGGAAGCTGCTAAAAGAATTGTGCAAGGTATGCAAAGTTTACCTTGCCCCTGGGGGTCGGGGGTAACTCAAACTGAGAGCTGTGAGAGAGAGAGGGAGAGAGAGAGAGAGAGAAATCAAGGAGCTAAGAGTGATGATCACGCGATCCCCTTGCCCCTGGGGGTCGGGGTCCTTATATAGTGGTCTTCTGACATATCAGGTGTAACCACCTCCACACCTCTGCTGCGACGGTCTTCTGTCAAATAATGGCTTGGCGTGGCTGGCCATTATTTGTCAGAGCTGTGCTGGCGGGCAAAGGTAATCGCTCTAGAGTATGGTCCTGCCAGACGCCGCCAGGCGAGAGACGTGGGTGTAGTCTGGCAAGTACGGTTGTCAGGCAGTGAATCTCCCATGATATGCCGAGCTGCTCTACCGCAAGCTACCTTACACCGAGCTACTGGTGATGCGCCGAGGTACTTCTCCGAGGCGGGTCTCTGAGAGACTAAGCTTGGGTGGGAGTGAACTGACCCTAGTTAGGGGACTGATGAGCCTAACCCGAGGTGTCTCTAGCTTGGGGTGCTCCCTACTTGGGAGTCTTAGCTCGGGGTGCCAGAGTATCATCTTGCAGCGAGCAGCCACTTCGGGCGAGCTGTCAGGCTGAGTTGTACCGAGCTCGTTATGCTGAGTTGTCACTTATGTCGGGTCATGTCCACGTGTCCCCATATTATGTGGTCGGGCCAAATCACCCTCCATCAAGCATCATTGATTTAAAGTTCCTTATTTGACCTTCCTTAATTAATTAAATAAACTTAGTTGACATTATTAATTTAATTATCTTAATTTAGTGTGTTGCAATAATATTTCACATTCCACATGATTTTTACTTCATAATATTTATTCGGTTATTAAATTAACACTGTTTATTTGCTGTAAGTTAGCAGTAAATAAAAACATTCAGATTAAATTTTTAAATATTAACAAAAATATTGAATATTTTTAGTTAATTAAATCAATTTTTGGTTATTAAGGTCCTATTTGGCATCGTTCCTACCTATTTCTGTTGTTAGAGAAATTCCCAGGGTTTTTAAAATGAACCGGTAAATGGTCCGATTCCCAAGTCGAACGGTCTAAACGTTCAAACTGAACATGGATATTATCTACCAAATAGGTGAGGGAGAGGATTAATGCTAATCCCTATTCCAAAATCATGAATGGAACCAGTATTTCTAGATTACTACTTTAGGAACAAACTAAAATGAAAAATTCTCTTTTGGATTAGGAATGGAAGCGAACTAAAATGAAAAATTACAACATATTCAAGTCATTAGATTTTTCATTTCAGCCAACAAATGATCAGAAAACAATACATAGGGTTTCTCTTTTGGAAAGGGGATTGGCTAAGAGAGTTGAATAAAGGAGGAGATTGATCTAACCTGCAAAAAAAATAAAATTAAACGTTAGAGAAGGGGGAGAAAAGAGGAAGAAGGAGGCTGAACTCTGTTTGTGTGACGATATAGCAGAAGAAGAAAAGAAGTTTTAGCATTTTTCAGTGCGTTGATTGCTATTTTCAGGCTGAACTATGGTTCAAATTCTTCAATGGCAATGGTTCAAGTCAATGAATCTACAAGCAAAGAAGAAGAAAGTTCTGGCCAACTACTCTTTCTTGGTTGATGGACTGTACGACAGTGGGATGAGGAAGAAAAGAGATAACTGACAAGGGCTTTTTTGTGCCCAACGTTTCTTTTATTTGAGCAAAATTGCATTAACATCCCTCTTTACACGTGAGAAATACCTACATGTGTTCATCTTTTTAAGTTAACTTTGTGGGAACACGTGGTTCTAGGAACTTGCATCACCAGAACACACCCAAAGCCTTGCACGTTAAATGCAATTCTAAGCTACTAAATCACGTTTATCCTTGTGATAATAAATAAATTTATTAACTTATGTCTTTACATGCAATTTTAAGAAAAAACACATGTTTATATTTAATAATTCTAACTAAAGTTTCAAAATGAATACAAAAAAAACTAAAATTTCAAAAGAATAACATTCAAAAACAGTATTTTATAAACTAATACAATAAATAATCTATCAAATCCGTGTTTATATAAAAAGATGATTTTTAGTACCAAGAAAATTATACAAATAAAATATTAAGAATAGAATAATTATTTTAATACTTAAAATTTATAAATTTGCAAATGATATGATTATTAAAATTTTTATATATTTTACAAATTATTAATTAACATTTTAATTTATATTAATAAGTAAAAACAATATATTTTTTATTTATAAAAAAGATAAATATTGTTTACAAAATATTTAAGAATATAACATTAAATTGAATTTATCAAATCCATTAATCTATATTTATTTCAAAAAATATTTTTCATATTAGATAAATTATATAAATAAAATATTAATAAAGGAATAATTATTTTAGTAATTAAAAATTATGAATTTTTATATGATATGTTATAAATTTTAACAAATTTGATATACTTTAAGTTAAGATTAGATTTTTTTATGAATTATTAATTAATATTTTAATTTGTATTTGAGAATTGACTTTTTGTTAATGTTAAAAAATAAAAAAAGTAAAATAAAAATAATTTGTATAATAATTAAAATATAATAGGTGCATATGTTTAGTGCCTTGGACTCTTGATGCATTATAAATAAAATTATATGATATCTATGCATCCTGATATATTAATTATAATATAATTCTTCATATATATCACTAAAATATACATTTCCTATGTATTTATATACTATTTGTGATTATTTTGATATTAAATTTGATAATATTATTGTATTTATAGAATTTTTATATATTTTTCTAGCGTATCCATGCATTTTCATATTTTTCATCCGTATTCATGCATTTTTAAAACGTATCTATATACGTATCCGAGTGTTTTCACATGAGACCCTCTAGCTAACAACTAAACGCCTGTCAGTTATGTTGAGTTTAATCTGGTCAGACCCAATAACTGGTTAATAGCAAGTTCGGTTCCGGATCTATTTAGTGAATTAGGTATGAGCATTTAGGTCTACCTTGACCCAGGCCAAACCCAAAACATTGACAGCTCTAGAGGTTAGAGCAATTTAGACCAGTAAACCTTGTGAAACTAGATATGAATAAGATTTGAAAAAGATGTTTAATGTTTTCCCACCCCACAAGTTATCCATCCCTTTCTCCATCTCCATTGACAAGCTTTACATCTTCACCCACCTCAGCTTTCTCAAAGAGGGAACTCCATCACGGCTCTTATGGTATGATAGCGCCAAAGCCAGTCATCATATGAGGACAAACCAGAATTAACAGAACTCCCTTATTAAATTTCAACAGGAGATCGCTGTAAGGGAATGATTTGAACCTCATCTCTCATAAACAATACCCATAGTACTAATGACCACAAAAAAAATTCAAAGTAGGAATTGGAATATTTCTGATGTTTTCATGGAAGGAGACAACCAAGCTCCGTTTATATATGAAGAGAGGGGATGTCATCATCCCCCACAATGGCCACCTTGACCCCATGCACATGTCATAAGTCATGGAACATTGTCGACAACAGGCCACGTGGGCATACCCATGATTCCATCATAGCATGTCATGACTCATGACTATGGCCCCCCATACATTTATTTTGCTTGCTTATGGTGCCATCACTATTGGACATTGAATAAGAATACCGCCTATTGAGTCATCTGTGGTGGTATTCCACTATTCCTCTACCTAATACGTGACCTGATTTAAGCTAATCCTAGGGCTGTTCACGGGTCGGGTTGGGTCGGTGGTTTTCCCAACCGACCCGATCTGGTCGGGTTACATGAGGTGAAAACCGAAACCGACCCACTGATAGGCAAAACCGTCTTAGTCGGTTTGAATCGGCTTGGGTTGGTTTGGGTCGGTTTCGATTTTGCTCCTGTACAAAAATGATAGAGAAGCCTAAAACTAGAAGGACACTTAATTCTAATTGTAATTGCCTAATGGGTTGCCTATTTGGTGTAAAAGACTAGAAATTAGGATAGATACAATTTAGTTAACTAAGAACTAGAAGATAGGGCTGTTCTAGTTCTAGTAGAAAACTAGTTAAGTAGGAAACTAGGAACTACCGAACTAGAAAATTAATTGGTTTGGTTTGGTTTGGGTCGGTTTCAGTTTTCTTATGTGAAAACCGATATATCGGTTTATGATTTTACCCAACCCGAAACCAACTGGTGCTGATGAAAACCCGACCAACTAGGGTTGGGTCGGTTCGGGTTGGTCAGATTGGTCGGGTTGGGCCTTCTTATGAACAGCCCTAGCTAATCCTGCGTCATGCTTAAACTTAAAACTTAAAGTATGTTAAAGATAACGACCTAGGATTTGTTTGACAAATCACCAATGTGATTTAGATAAGCAATGGAGAAACGGATATGGTACTTCGCCACCTACCAAATCTTGTGCAGTGTTTATCTCTATCTTACGTCTTATGCAATGCAAATTGAATCTCCAACGGATTTCTGATTAGGTGTCAATTAAAAAACAAGTTATCTCAAGGCCCATTTGTTTACTAGCAAGTTATTCATTCAGAGGAATACAAATATAAATACATATAAAATAATACAAAATAGAAGGTTTTGCACTCTAAAATTTATATTTGTACTTCTTCCAAACTTAACCTCAGGTAAATATATTTATACCCGGATAAGTGTTTCTTAGGTAAATGTATTTATATGTGTTATTTCTCGTGGAAATTTATCTTCATAATTTTTTTCTGTTATCGTATTTACCTTCAAATCTTTTTGTTTTTAAAAGTGTGTTATATAAGTGTGGACACCGGAAAGTGACCAACTTCGTGGCTTAATTACTGAAGTTGCCACCCATCATATTAGAGAAAGGGAGTATAATGGGACTCCCACAGTGTTTGAAATAAATTAGCTTTTGATTGTGGTGATTCCATTTTCAGTATGATATGGCAGTCCGGTTAAGCTGAAAAGGGGAGAGGGAAGGTGTTAGGCATCCTGAAGGGATGAGAGATCCATCCCATGGACGCCCAAAGATTGCGGAATAAGGGACGAATTTCAAAAATTTTTCTCTCCCTTCAACTGGGAATCACATTCCCTATTTAGAAAATCATATTTTCAAGATCATTCTTGAATCTTAAACTGAACCAAATCTGAACCAAAAGGAATAGGAGAGAATTATACCTGAT
>NW_010729206.1:677480-711431 GCF_000365185.1 Nelumbo nucifera
ACACAGGTCTCATTATGTGTCCAGTTTAAGGGTATTACATAGAAACATACCAAGGGAACATGAATCGAATATGCACTTTTATTCATTTACAATAAACTCATAAAGTACATCATTCTGATTGAAGCTAAGGGCATACAAAACTGTCTAACACACCCTCCCCCTTGTTGGTGTGAATGCCACTTCCTATGAGCCGAAGCAACAAACCTCTTAACTAAAGACAATGGAAAAAAAAAGGTCCTAACTGGCATGAGCACAACATAACCTAGTGGTTTACTCGCCTCCTAGCTACTGTTTTTCTTCCTAAGATTTATTTGTCTCAAAATTCAATGGCAGAAGCCAATCAAACTCAGGTACCATTTTCTCTCTTCTTCAATTTCTAATTGTTCGCATTGGAAACCAATGAGTGCGGCAATATGGGGTTCCCCCCTTCGCGCTTCTCTTGGCACCAGACCAACTACTGTTCTGTGTCTTATAAAAGGGAAGGCAGAGAATGGGATGACTTCGGATTCCAAAATTACAAGCTCGGGAGCTCAATGAGACCAGGGCTCTGTTTTCTTTCATACTAAGTGATGAGGGCAGATTTGGCCCTCTAGTGACAACGCACAATGTGCGGCGATCCCAAAATCGTCACATGACACCCCGACACCACGTAAGTGATGATTTAGCCAAAATGATGGAGACCTAGTTGGAGCCAAGTCAAATGTGCCTTGCATGCCTTGAAGGCTCTTCGTCACCACCTCGTCAGGATCGGGACAACCACCTTAGGACTGAGCTTGAGACCTCAGTATGGAGGGAGACCTCCCGCCAAGGTCTCACCAACCAGACTGAGGTTCAGGTAGCAACTTGCCTACACCTCTACTAACTTGACAAAGACCCAGTTGATGACCTACCTCCACTGACCAAATAGAGACCCAGCTGGCGACCTACCTCTGCCGACCTGATAGAGACTTAGCTAGTGACCTACCTCCACCGACCTGACAACATAAGATCTCAACAAGAATAGGTCAACAAAAGAGTCAACCTACCTTCGCCGACCTAACGGAGACTTAGGTGGTGACCTACCTCCGCCGACCTGACAGAGACCCAGGTGGCGACCTACCTCCACTGACCTGACAGAGACCCAACTAGCAACATACCTCCGTGGACCTAACAGAGACTCAGTTGGAAACCTACCTCTGTCGACCTAACGGCGTAAGATCTCGACAGGACTAGGTCGGCAGAAGAGGCAACCTACCTCTACCGACCTAATGAAGACTCAGGTGGCGACCTCATCAAGACCGAGCAAGGGACCTCAGCATTAGGGGCGACCTCCCCCAAGACCCTGCCAACCTAACTGGAACCCAGTTGGCGTATTGCCTAATGCGTCAGGTGACCACCTCCTTAAGTGGGCTATCGTCTCTTTCCTCGAGATCATGACGACATGTCGGAAGAGCCGATTATCAACCTGCCCGCTTTGGGCACGACTAGATAAGCACTACTCTCTTACATGGAGTCTACTTCCAAGTGTTAAACCACCTCCGAACTAGACGAGTTGGAGATCTTGGATGCGTTTCATGAGCCTCACGACAGCTTGCCTATATAAATGCATCCCCTTCCTCAGAAATGGTACGCATAATTTAGCTCTCAAGTACTCTAGCTCTATTGCATTCTAGCAATCACATCTCCAGCTCGCTAACTTAAGCATCGGAGTGCCCACCCCGGGTAAAGCAACCTACACACTGTGATCTCTTTCTTGCAGCTCGACCAAGCGACCTACTTAGCCTGATGCCTGAGCTGTCCATCAATAGAGAGCACTAGGCCACACATCATCAATTGGCATCGTCTATGGGAACATGCTACACAAAAGCTAAGTTCTGACCCATTCTCTGAGCCTCAAGTAATAGCATCCTCAAGCAACAACAATGCCTAGATCGAAGGAACCTCATAGGGGGGAAGAATCAGAATGATCAGCTTGAACAAGTTCTAGCGGTCTCGCACAGATAGAATCTCCCAGCCCTAATTGTGAGGCCGTCCTCGTAGGTCGAGCTCTCCATGGTTCCCGTGGGCATTGACAACCAACAGATTGTGGAGCTGCCCCCGTAGTTCGAGCCCTCCATGGTTCCCGTGGGAGTTGACAACCAACAGACTGTTTAGCCTCTCTCGTAGGTCAGCCCCACCAATGTGACGAGGTGTCTATAGGTTGAGGTGCTAAGAGCGAATTGGCCTATTAAAATTTCAGCGACCTGACTGAGACTCGCTTTGGCAACCTGGTTGAGCCAAGTCACAATATACACACTTCGGTGAAAATCTATGAATGGGAAGTTAAACAATGTTTAGCATTAAGGCTCCCTCAAGCTGACCTATTTGAAATACAACGACAATAGATGATTGACTTGCGCTTAGCACACCTCAACTCGCTCAAACATGCAACATCATCCTTGTCTTCGTCAATAACACCCTCGTTGGCATCATTCTTGTTGCCCTCTCCGCTATCATCCACTTCGGTTTCAGGCTCCGTATTGACCTTGTCAGCCACTAACTCGACAACAGGCTTGAGGGACATCGTGTAGAAGTCTGTGAGTGGAGTGACCTAAGGAAGCATGACACAGTTTGAAGCCCTTCTTGAGGGCGGGCACGGCGAACTCCACTCTTGAGATACTCAAGCGAATGACAGAACTCCTCGAAGGATACATCCCTAGCTCAGTGGATGTCCTCGGAGTTCCCACTACACTTGTCCTCATGTTGATGAGTTCGCTCTTGCATCTAGTGGTCAAGATGGTGATGTTTTGCCTAATGCCACATTTAACCCTTAGACTCTTCTAGCTCAGGCGAGAAAATTGGATCGGTGCAAAAAATAATAAGAGAAAAAACCCAACTGAACTGTCACTTCAGGATAGAGACGTGCAATGAACTGCTCCCTTCACCGATTTGATCTCAAATCGGGAGTGGGAGGCAATGAAAGACAGCAATAAGTACAAGGTAATGGTGGTCTATATTGGATTCAGATTGGTTGAATAGGCCCTCCAAAAATGGTTCGATCTCATATGCTCAAGATGCACATCCAGTAAAGAGATGGCCCGAAGCTAAGATATTATCCATGTTTAAAATCAGCTGATTAAATGAGAATTAATAATGGAATCCTTATCTCAGATTATGCCTTTCCTATTCTTTTAATTTCTACTATGGAAATCCAATTGAATTATTTTATTTTAAACACACTTGAATTAGTCAAAGACAAGGCTGGAATGATATTTTGATCAATTTAGAGGTGGTTTGGTACCATCGCTGTTTCGTCATGAAATGTTTTCGATTGACGATAATCAAATTGGCATACAACTGTTACTATAGCTTATTATAGTTGAAATATAAACTTGCCTTCCGTATTGTGAAACCTAACCAAGCTTTTATGCTTGTTTACCAATAAAAGTGTTTGTACTTATTTTTCAACAATTTTCAAATTTAATACCTGTAAAGTAATAATAAGTAAAGTGAGATGGACTTGAATAGAAAGATGGAAACTTAGGTTTTGGTTCCTTTATTAAAAGGTTTTGTTGGTGATCTCTTCTCTCCTTTTTCCCCCATTCTTTCTTCTCTATTCCCACTTTTTTTCATTTCTCTCATCATCTCTTCTCTCTTTCTCTTTCCTCCTAAGATATTGATAACTTTGCATTTTGATGCCTTAAGGGCATCATTTCAACGGTATTTTTGGTATCAGAATAGTCAAAGTATGTCATTTTCCCAATTAAATTCATTATTCTGACCTCTGAGGATCTCTGTGCAAAATCTGGAGAAAACTGGGAAATTTTCATGGCTGAAATGTAGATTTTGGGAAGTTGGTGTGAAGTCCAGCTGAGAGAGGGGTGTTTTGTGAAAAACTGAAAGCAGAAGGGTGCCTCCTAGCTGCTAAACCCAGTTTGGCACCCCTCCTACTGTATTAGCATGCTCCCCACGCCTTAGCAAACCCTAGGGCACCCATATTTTTGCTAAAACCCAGTTGTCGCCCCCCTCTTTCTCTCTATTCCCAATTATATCCACCCTTCTCTATAAAAGGGACCTTGGGGGCCCTGGAGAAAGAGTTGGTCAATTCCCCCAAGTATGGAAGGCTGATCTTGAGAAGTTCAAGGGTAGAGGAAGAGGAGGACGCCCAAGCAAGAGGAGGGGTTCCTACTTGCAGTTCGCCAACACCACTACTGTCACCTCTGGATTTGAATCCCAACCATTTTTTCTTTAGTTTTAGAATTACTTTTTGTTCTTTAATTTCTAGTTCATTTTTCCTTCCAGCAAATTTTACTTTTATTAGATTTAATTTGTACTTTATTTCTTTTCTACAGACCTGAAATTCGACCAGGAAAGACAGAAGGCCTAGCTCGAGAAGTTCGAGGGTCGAAGGAGAGATCTGGAGACTACTACCTCTGATCGGATTCTCAGACATTTTTATTTCATTCCTTTTATTTATTTGTTTCTGTTATTTATTTATTTTTATGCACTTGTTATTCTCAATACTGTTCAAATTTGGTTTTAATGAATTACATTTTTTAATTAATTAATTTTATATTTTTGCAACTCCCCTTTATGTTCTCTCTCTCGGATCTAAGTACGTAATTATTTTTCCCCTGCTTCCCTGTGGATACGACCCATTCTCATCACTTTATTGTGTTAGTAGTTGTTTGAGAATCAGAATAAAATTATAAATGTTTAAACTGGTGTTCCGAACTGTTAAACGACGCGCTTCCGAACACACCATGTTTTTGGCGCCGTTGCTGGGGAAGCAACGGAGAAAATTTTTTATTTGCTTTATCCAGATCTGTTTCATTATTTTTTTTTTATTTTTGTTTTACTACTTGATCCGTTAACTCATTTTAATTCTTACTTCTCTTTGATTCTGCAGGACAGAATAGCGAAAGGTGGGGTACCGAAGCATTGCGAGACTGCGGGAGAGAAGACAAGAGAAGATTAATTGGATTGCGTTTCAGGTGTAGTCGCCCCATTTTATTTTTAATTTTCAAAATCCTTTTTTTTGGTAGAATAGTTAAATTTGAATTTTTTTAATTAATTTTTTTCTAGATCCGATTTTTTTAGTATTATTTTGCTTCCATTTTGTTTCTAGATCTATTCTTCTTTCTTTTTTTTAATTTCTTGTTCGATTTTTTTTGCTTTATTAGTTTTGTGTTTTTCTTTTATTTCAGATTTAAAAAAAAAAAACAAAAAAAATTCGTTTATTTTATTTTATTTTATTTTATTTCTTGCAGCATAAGTTTCTTTTGTTTATTTTATTTTATTTACAGTTTAAGTTTTAGATTTGTTTTTTTTCTTCTTTTTTTATTTCAGATAAAAAAACAATAAAAAAATAAAAAAAAAAATCGTTTATTTTATTTTATTTATTTTTGCAGCGTATTTTTCTTTTGTTAATTTTCTTTTTGTATTAATTTTTAGATTTGTGTCTCTTTAAAAAAAACGAAAATATTAAAAAAATTCAGCATATTTTTTCTTTTGTTTATTTTATTTTCGGTTTAATTTTTAAATTAGCAATTAGTTTGTTAGAATTTATTTTTGGCAGTGGTTAATTCTTTGTAGCACAATTAATTGCTGTTTTATTTTCTGTTTGTAATTATTATTTGTTGCTTTATTTAATTTCTTTTCTTTTAGTTGTTTAATTGAATAATTAATTGCTAAATAGGAAATTGTTGAAATTTTCAAATTTGAGTTTAAATTTGAAATCTGAGTTTAAATTTAAATTTTAATTTGAATTTGAATTTGAATTTAAATTTGAATTTAAAAATTTGAAATTAAAAAAAATGAAAAGAAAAAAAAAAGTTAAAAAGAAAAAAAATATTCAAATTTAAATTTTAGGAATTTAAATTTCAAAATCTGAATTTGAATTTAAACTCCCAAAAATTTAAATTTTGAATTAAAAATAATATAAAAAAATCGAAAAAAAATTGGGTAATATTTTTCTTGCATTTTCATTCCAATATTTAGGGTTTGATATTCTAGAGCATGCATCATATAGGTTTATTTATTTGCTTAAATTATTATTGTTAGTTGCGAATGTGTTAGGTGTTCTTTTTATTCTTTTAATTGTTCCTTTCGCTTAGTTGTTTGTTTTATTCTTTTAGGTTTAATTGTTGAATTGCATCTTAGAAATAATTGTTCATGCTTTGTAATTAGTTGCATTTTGTTGTTGTGTTTATTTTGTCTTTCCGTTAATTCATTTAAGGGCACCCAACCTAAATAAGATAAGGTTGGGATTTCATCACCCTTCATTGGCCCAAAAATCACCACCATTCACGTGCGGTTCACCCTAACCCTAATTTAAAATTTGGATAGAAAGATCCTTTAGGGAAGCCTCACTTTTGGTTCAAAGGTGTGTTGAATTTTAGGAGAACTTGAAATTATTTTCCATAACCGGTGGTTGGTGTCTAAAGAAAGAGGTTAAACAACTAAGCCTAAGCGGGTTTTGTGGTTACTTAATTAGGTCTTTGCGAGAGCAAGGGAAGCCTCCTACATCCCCACCTCTTACCTGGCTAACCAAAGGAAGTCGTGTAATTCCAAGTGAACCTAAAAGGATTCACATTGGTTGAACCACTAGTTTAGGAAACCCTAGGTCAGCACTAGGTCGTGTGGTTGATTTGTTTGCATTTTCTTTGAAAGTTTAAAAATTCAAATTTGAATTTAAATTTTAGGAATTTAAATTTCAAAATCTGAATTTGAATTTAAATTTCAAAAATTTAAATTTTGAATTTTAAAAAATAAAAATAATAAAAATAAAAATAAAAAAGAGAAAATTCAAAAGTTGAGTTTAAATTTCAAAATCCACGTTTGAAATTAAACTCAAAATTTTAAATTCAAATAAGAAAATGGACTTCTGTGTTGTATGTTGGGAAGGAGATCTCTAAGGAGAGAAACTATAGAACCTATACCTAAAATAAAGAGATACCTCCATCATCAACACCGAAATCAAATGGTCGGAATCAATGATGCCCAACCTAGAAAGTTGAAGGAATACTTCACTCCAACACAATACAACCCTTCATCCTACATTTAGTTACCTGATACTCAGGCCTTACAATATAAAATTAAGTCAAGTACAATCCAAATGCTCCCATCCTTCTATGGGAACCCAAGTGAGGACCTATACAAGCACATAGATGAGTTCCTGGAAATATGTTCAGCTGTAAGGATTCAAAATTTCAATGATGGTGCCCTTAGATTGACTCTTTTCCCCTTCTCCTTAAAGGATAAGGCAAGCATTGGTTAGGGACTATAGGGACCCATTAGGACTTGGGCAGAAATGCAACAAGAATTCCTTAGGAATTTCTATCATATAGGTAGAACCAATACCATGAGAAGAGCTATCATGGGATTCACCCAAACGTCAGGTGAACAAATTCATGAGGCTTGGGAGAGGATGAAAGAGTTAATGAGAAAATGCCCACACCATGGCCTATCCCCGTGGCAAATTGTCTAGGCCTTCTATGAAGGCCTGACAGATCAATACAGGCAGATGGTAGATGCATCATGTGGGAGGGCATTTAGGAGCATGAGCGAGGATGAAGCTTATAATCTTTTCGAAACCTTGAGTGAGAATTCTATCAATAATGCGTCTTTATATTCCTATGAAAGTTCAGTGGGACCCTCAAAGAGGGCAGGGCTCTATGTGGTAAAAAATAATATAGAGCCTGAGGCAAAATTGGATTTGAATGCCATTTCTAGAAAGTTGGATAGGGTAGACCTTCTAGCCAAAAAACTCGACCAGTTTTTCACTCTTAACCAGCAATCAAGCCCATCTACCTCTTATCCCGAAGTATGTTCCATTTGTGCTAGCCCGGCCCATCAAGTTGATGACTGTCCTACTACGGCCCAGTTTCCACCTTTTATCCAAGAACAAGTCCAGGCAGCCCAGAGTTTCTCAAGGCTCACTAATGATCCATATTCTAATACTGATAACCCTAGGTGGAGAAACCAACCTAACTTTTCTTGGATGACACACCAATCCAATGTACAGTCCCATCAGCATCTGTCCAACTCCATGGCCCAACAGTTTCAGAGGCCAGTAGTACAAAACCAGTTCCAACAAGTGTACTCTAGGAGTCAACCGACCCAATCATATCAGGGCTACCCGCAACCCCCTCAATCCCGATCAATAGATGATCAATTTATGCAGCTACAACAATTGATCCTAAATCAACTGCAATACATTGCTAGGTTAGAAAGCCAAATAGGACAGCTAGCTGAAGCTAATGCAAGAAGGGCAGTGGGGCAACTATCGAGTCAACCGGTTGTAAACCCTAGGAATCAGCCACTGGGTTTTTCTCAGCAAATTCAACCACCTCCTCAGATTCCCCAATTCGAAAATGCTAAAGCTATAACAACTTTAAGGAGTAGGAGAACTTTGGAAGACCCGTATGAGAAAGAAAGTAAAGAAGAAAAAATGGAGTCTGAAAACCTTAAACTGAGGGGGGGGGAGAAGAAGAAAGGGAAAACTTAGAAAAAGTACCTAAAGTGAACCAATTTGTAGTCCCCTTTCCTATCGCACTCATAGTTGGGCCGTCATGGAAAAAGAAAGGGATTCGCAATGAGGAGATCAGGGAACTTTTCAAACAAGTATACATTAATATCCCGCTCCTCAAAGCGAATCAACATGTCCCGGCTTATGCAAAGTTTCTAAAAGAGCTATGCACCCAAAAGAGGGAGCCACGATCGGCCCCACAAAAAGTGATGCTTTTAGCAGATGTGAGTGCGGTCCTCCTGAACCAACTTCCCTGGAAAATGAAAGACCCGGGTGCTCCTCTTATTATCTATATAATTTTTGGAATCACCTTTGATAGGGCTCTATTGGATATAGGGGCTACTATGAACCTGCTTCCGTCCATTATTTATGAAAGGTTCAAGGTCGGCGAGTTGAAACCTACACCAATAATTCTGCAACTCGCTGATCGGTCGGTCAAGACTCCTCGAGATGTCATTGTCAGGACAGAAAATGGTTATTTCCTTGTAGATTTTGTTATCCTAAACATGACCCCAACTGAAGAACTGAACTACAACTCGATAATCTTAGGACAATTGTTTTTAGCAACGGCTAAAGCAAATATCAACTGCAAATCGGGGGAAATGGACATCTCATTTGGGGAGCAAAATGACAAAATGCCACATTAGGGTAAAATTATTACGTGTCATTTCACAAAATGCCACATTGAAATTTCAAAACAATATTCTCCACGTTTGAATGTTAGAAAAGCACAAAATCACAACTTTTAGGCTGCATTTGGCATTCCTTATTTTAAGGACTTATCTCCTTTTTATAGTTAAAAATTTATTATTCATATGGGCATTTTAAGTATAAAAAAGAGATAAATTCTTAAAATAACGAATGCCAAATGTAGCCTTAATATTATATCCTTTAACAGCAGAAAAGTTATAAATATAAATAGCGTTTCTCATTCTTCTATAACCTATAACTACGGATTTTTGATTATCCGTAGCTATAGATATAAATAGCCTTTAACCCTGGACAACATATCCGTTGTTATAGGTCAATTTCAATCTTCTACAACATATAACAACGGATATTAAAATCTGTGGCTATAAATAGGTTTTAGCCACGAGTACAGTGACATTTAGCTACAGACAAAATGACTGTAGTTAGAAATCAAGTTTTAACCACGAGCATTTCATATTCGTAGCAATAGCTTATGCTTTAGGTACGGTTTCTTGTAGTGGTGTTAGGAGGTCAACAGGAAGTTCAACTATAGAGTTCTTGATCAACAACTAACTTTCCTCAGGCATGCTTTTGGGACTCTAAGAGGAGGAGGAGACAAACTCTGCCTTCTTCTACAGATAGACAAACTTGAATGGACTAATCACTCTCTTACAAGTAAGCATCTCAAGAAAGGGAAAGAGAAATGGGGTAAAGTAATATTTTATTTATGGAAGTGGCCAGACCCATGAGATGGGTTGCTCTATGTACTCCTTTGAAATGGATCAGGCCGGACGTAGTTCAAAAATGGAATTAAGACCGACACCCTTGGCTCTATTAAGGAGGAAGCAGTCAGATTTGCTAGTTGATAAGTGATTGCAAGATTTTGGAAAAGATTTTGTACCATGACTTGGTAACTGATCTAGTCACTATCTGACAAGGAATTGGTTAAAGACTCTCGATGGTGCTTTCCTATCAACATAATCCAGTTAACAACTACTTTCTTTATTTCACTCTTGCTCACTCTGTCTCTTTTGATTTTTATGATTTTTTGGAAATTTTTTAATTTTATTTATTTATTTATTCCTCAAACTTTTACCCCCTTTAGCCTTGATTTTTTTTTCTGTTCTTTATTTTTATTTTTTACCATTTATCTTATTTCATTTTATTATTATTGTTGATCCAACGGTTCAAGTAGAGTCCAGACCTACAATAGTTCCTTAGTAACCAGGGAGCTAGTGTTGCAACATGACAACTCACCATCAGGGCGTTAGTAGAAGTGTTCAAGAGGCCACTCGAACCCTATCACATAGATAAAGTTCCATGTAGAGTTCACCCCAAATGAAATGCTGGCTACAGACCTCCACCACAACCGGCCTCTATACATCACGACCAAGATAGAGGGATATGAGATGCGGCTCTTATTGATCAAAGAGAAACTATTAAAGGGCTGCCAATGGAAATCATAAACTTCAACGGTAATGCATGTATCACATAGGGGTCAATCGAGCTACCGGTGGCTATTAGGCCATTCTCCATCAACTAGGAATTCTAGGTGATTTCTGATAATACAACATATCATGCACTACAAGAAAAATGAAAATTAGCGACAGTTTAGAAGATAGCTAAAGGCCGATTGCCGCTAGAAATAAGATTCTCTAGCGGCAGTCGTTTAAAACTATCACTATAGAATAATCGATTGCCACTAAAAGTTGTGGCGCAAATGAGGGCTTCTCACTCTTTCTGCTCTCTTTCCCTCTTGCGCGATCTCTCTCACAGTCGACGTCAACCTCTCACCACCAAACGACATCCAAGGACACCTATTAATCTCTTTCTCTCTATCTCCCCTTTCTCATTCTCTGCTCGCTCTCTTTCAGTCTCTCTCTCACGCGATCTCTCTCTCACAATCGACGTCGACCTCTCACCACTAGATGGCATCCAAGGACACCAGCATCAATAGGTAATCTCTTTCTTTCTCTCTCTCTCTCTCTATATCTATCTCTCCTTTTCTTATTCTCTGCTCGCTCTCTTTCAATCTCTCTCTCGCGCGATCTCTCTTTCTCATGATCGACGTCGACCTCTCACCATCGAACAACATCTTAGGACACCAACATCACTAGGTAAACTCCAAAGGTTTAGAAGGAATCACTGGTTTTGGGCGTACAAGCTGTAAGTTTTGGGACACTGCTGGATTTAATTTTAAACTAGGGTTTTTCTTTTAGTTCTAGTAAAGAATGTTTTTTCTTTTTAATGTTGTATTTGTTGCAAGCGACCATGGAGATTCCAGTGAGCAAGGATACACCACAAAAGGTTACTCTAAAATTGGTGACACTAGGGAAAGCACTTCAATTAGTATGTTTTTTTTTTTTTTTTTTCTATTAATTTACTATGTAGAAGAATAACAATCCTAGCAAAAATGTTGAATCAAATTTTATCCTCTTTTGTTTGCATAAGTGTTTAATCGGCTATGTTTAATCGGCTACTGCAGAAATAACAAAAGTAAATTGGTTTTTTGTTATTTTGCTATGCTTAGATAGAGAATACCATCTATAATGAGAAGCCATAAAAGACTTAGATGTTATTGACCTGATTTGATGCAGTAAGGTTGGACATTATGTGAGAAATAAACCAGGACTATGTTATAGAGAACACAGATCCTCCTCTATGTGTATGAATATGTGCTCTTACAGAAATTCATGCTTGTTTGTTGATCCATATGTCCGGTCAAGCATATAGCAGATAGCTTGGTGAAATGGATTATTTAAATTTCTATTTCCATGTGGATTTAATGATTGTGTGTGCTTTTTAGGTGAAGTATTTTGTTATTTGGTAAAACTATTATAATTTTTTTTCTTAATTCTGATTCAAAGTGGATGTTATTTGAGTATTCCACCTAGGAAAATAACTTGGAGATTTCAGGTTTTATTTCTCTTTTTTGGTAAATTTTCACTGCCTGGGTGACTTGCAAACAATGTGCCCCTGTTTTTTCCATACTAGCCCATTACAACTTGAAAACTGTGGCTCAGAGCTATAGATAAGGGGAAAAGAAACTAGAGAGGGAAAAAGAGAAAACTGAAATGAAATTAAGAGGGAGAGATTCAAGGTTAGGAAGCGTATACCAAGTGATAGAATTTTTGTTCATACTCTGAATTCTGAAATCAACTTTTGTAGGCAATAAAGAAATACCATGTCCAAAAAATAAGTACAACTGAGGTGGATGTCATATCAAAATGAGACAGTTATTGCCTTGATGTCAGATCAGAATGAGGGTGTCTTTTGCATTGATTAACTGAAAATATTGACTTCTAAAGAGTCAAAAACAGAAAACACTCAATATTACATACAGAGTTGGCCAGATATGAAAATCTACCAAATTACTAACTTCCCCCATCCATACCCTCATCTGGCCTCATTACAGAAAGAGATGATTAGGTACCAGAGAAAGGATAGTGTTAAACTTACTGCAACACTATATTTGCCTCTAGGATATGATCCCTCTAAAGATGGTCCCCTTCCATGTCTTGTGTGGTCTTACCCTGGAGATTTTAAAAGAAAAGATGCCGTTGGACAGATCTTTGGTTCTCCTAATGAGTTTGCAGGCATAGGCCCAACATCAACCCTTCTTTGGCTGGCCAGAAGGTATTTATCTTTCTTGTACCCTTAGTGGTTTTTAACTTCTTCCATCTTTCCTAGTATGATTGATTTGTTTGTTACCACATTTCCTTTTGATAGAATCTCTCTTATAGGATTTTGTGATTAAATAACTTTGGGACAAATATAATTAATGTTCCCATGTCCTGCAGATTTGCTATTCTATCTGGTCCAACAATACCAATTATTGGTGAGGGTGATGAAGAGGCAAATGACAGGCAATCTGATTCCCATCTTTCCAGGAAAGGTGGTTTCTTTCTCAAAGTCCTGTAAAGTTCCATTTTGTACCCAAATGCAGATCCTATCTATCTAATAAATGCGGTCACTGGTTCTCCTATCTTGTCTCTTCACATATCATCCTTACCAATGGAATCTCTATTTCATACCCTGCTTCAGATTTCTGTTTACATGCTTCTCTTGTTATCCAATAGTTCTTTTTTTTTTCAGTTTTTGTTATTAACCCCAAGCTTTACTTCCAGTGGAAGGGTGGAAACTGTTAAATTTTATTAGATATCCAAAAATACCTGGGGAAGGGGGGGTTTAAATACCTTACCCCTTAGAAGCTATACAAGTTGGTCATTGGTTCACAAAAACAATCAGCCTAATAACCATTAAAAGCCAAAACCAAAACTGACTCTATTCCATCTAGTAAAAGGAAATTTCTTTTTCTTTTATTATCAATTCAACTGTTATTAAATCTAGAAAAACTAATTTCGATAACTTAAAATTTTAGAACTTTATCCATAGATCTAACTTGTCTTAAATAGGTATGTGGAGCATCTAGTTGCTAGTGATGAAGCTGTAGTCGAGGAAGTTATATGGCGGGGGTAAATCTTCTACAAAATTTCTCCCTGATGAACATCATTGGTATATTAGTATATACATTATGACTTGGTTTTTCTGGTCAAACACTTGTTTTAGGTGGCTCATCCAAACAAAATTGTTGTTGGAGATCATTCTTATAGGGCATTCATGACTGCAAATCTCCTAGCACATGCTCCTCATCTCTTCTATTATGGAATTTCTCGCTTTGGACTTACAATAGAACACTTACTCCTTCTAGTTTTCAGGTAATAACATCTTATGACTTGTCTAAATCCATTTTTACTTAACAAATTGTCAAGAGCTTTTGCTTTTTCTCTCCTTATCTGCAATGATTTGCATTTCATGCCTTTTTACTCTATGTTGTCACTGTTGTGGAATGAGGACAAAACACTTTGGGAGGCCACTAGTGAAGGGAAAGGAGATACATCATATGGATGGCCGAACCATGCAGGGTGGCTGTGTGAAATTTCAAAAATTTTTCTCCCTTCCGGGAATCCTATTCCTTGATTTAGAAAAACTGTATTTTTCAAGGTTCATTCTTGAAACAAACCAGACCAGATCTAAAACCAAGATTAAGGGAGGGATATACCTGATACGGAATTAACAGTAGTTCCCAACGTAGGTGTTCATGCCCAAAGAGTTCACCAAATCCGTCTTCCACTGAAGATGACACAACTTATGGTGAGGTAGGATCAGCAAAGAGATTCTTCAGTAAAAACCCCAATTCTTCAGCAAGAATTACGCAGGGATGTGAGCACAATTTCAAGATTGAGTCTTCTAGCAAGAAACAATATCAAGATACAATCTTGATCACTCCAAGAACTGGAGATCGAACAGGGTAGGGTGGCAAGAGTAGAGAGAAGATTTGAGATTTGCAAAAAGTGTTTAACAGAATGATTTCTCCCTCTATTTATAACTTCTCTAGATCAGCTTCCTAATCCTATCAGGAAAGGGTTCTTTGATCCAAATCTCTACTTGGATTTGAACTCTTAAGTGGATAACACATATCTTATCCTCTTGCTAATCTAGAAGCAAATCTAAACTCAAATTCGCCCATCTCTTATTAATCTCATTAAGCCAGTTCAAATTAGGCTTTAGGCCCATTAAGTCATCAAGCTCACTTCTCTTTTATTTGGTGGCTAGCTTGGCTCTCTTTGTATGGCGTGGGACCCTAACATTGATCTCCACAAAAACCATATGGGTTCAGCCTAGCCTTTGTTACAAGGCTTGGCTGAATTCACTACTGAAGATAGTGAACCATTGAACCCATTAGTATGGGCTCTTACTAGGCCCAACATTTACACTAAATGGTCATTGGGTCCAGCCACCTAATGAAGGCCCAAGGACTATGGTCTTAAATGAGATTAATCCATCAGGTAAAAGCCCTAAATGGTCATACACTTAACCTCTCAGCCCATAATGATCAAACACTATCTGACAAGAGTGGACCTCTCCCTTGGTTGCAAGGTACAATGTTGCACTCTTTGCTCACATAGATCCCGACAATTAAAATATTTTGCAAACATTTTGTGAAATTATAATATATGTATACCTCTATATAAATATATTTTCTAAAACAAATCTCAACAATTTTGAAATCAACTGCCGGTAGTTTTAGGTTTCCATCAGAGAGTGCATTCTCCGATCATTCACTTTGTTCGACAAAGGGGCTGATTCTGTCATTATGATCACCCACTCAGGTGAATTCTCAGATTGCCCCAATATACCTATGTTTTGACCCCCGCTAAGGATCTCACTGATTGGCATATCAAAGACAGTCCATCCAACACCTAGTGCAGTACCATAATCGAGTCTAGGGGTCAGGTGTAATTTTTCAGTTTTGACCATCTATCTCCAAGGTTTAGGGCATAATTGAAAAATGGTCTAGTTTAGAGTTTCAATCAAACCTACACTACATGTGCTTCAGGTCTCACTCTAGCAGTTGAGACAAGCCACCCCAACCGACTTGACAGCACATTAGTGTCAACCATGGCAAGAAAAACCTCCATAGGTCTATCCAACAGCTGTGAAGATTCTAAACTAACATGAGTCTCATAAGTGTCTAATTTAAGGGTATTATACAGAAACACGCCAGATATAACATGAATCAATTATGCATTATTATTCATTTACAATAAATGTCAAAATTACATCAATCCGATTGGAGCTAAGGGCATACATTGTCTAACAGTTCCCACTTGTACTTAGGTCCAATCGTATACAAGCCTTAGTCCCAAATTGTCAACATGTTTCGCACACACTTTCTAGGTCAATGGCTTAGTTAATGGGTCTACAACATTCTCCGTTGATGCAACATTCTAAATCAGGATGCCTCGTCTAACAACAATCTCCCATAGATCTAGTGTTGTGACACTTGATACATTAGGCAGTCTCACTTACAGAAATGTGCTTGGCTTGGGTCGTTGACAATTTTTCTACTACAGGACCCCATAAAAAAGATGCAACCAGATATGGACTTTCTACCATCTGGATCTGAATGGAAGTCGACATCGATATATCCTAGGATCTGTAGTGAACTACCATCGAATACCAGACAAAACTCTTTTGTCATTCGAAAGTATTTCAGTATGTTTTTCACAGCTATCTAGGGCTCCTGTCCTATGTTTGATTGATATCTACTTACCACACTCACTGCCTGAGCAATGTTAGGCCGAGTGCATAGCATGTCATACATAATGCTCTCTACGGCTGAGGCATAGAGAACCTCTCTCATGCCTTCAATCTCCTCGGGAGTCTTGGGAGACATACCCTTGGAGAGAGTGACTCCGTTCCTAAAAGGAACATTTCCTTTCTTGGAGTTCTCCATGATGTATCTCTTGACAATTTTGTCAATTTTAGTAGACTGGGATAATCCTATTATCCTCTTCGATCTATCTCTATAGAGTCGAAATCCCAAAATGTAGGAGGCTTCTCCAAGATCTTTCATGGATAATTGCGGTGAAAGCCACACTTTCACCGTAGTTAACAATCCTACATCATTCCTAATGAGTAGAATGTCATCTACATACAGAACAAAGAATGTAACTTTATCTCCTATTGTCTTATTGTAAACACAGGGCTCATCTGGATTCTGCTCAAAGTCAAAATATTTGACGGTAGAGTCAAACCGGATGTTCTAGCTCCTAGAAGCTTGCTTAAGTTCATATATGGATCAAATAATTTTACACACACTGTGTTCTTGACCTATAATGTTGCTGTATGTAGATATCTTCAATAAGATATCTGTTCAGGAACGCAGTTTTGACATCCATTTGCCAAATCTTGTAATCATAGTATAGTGCTACAGCTAGTAGGATTCTAATGGACTTAAGCATGGCCACTGGTGAAAAGGTTTCCTCATAGTCGATCATTCTTTTTGAGTACCATTTTGCCACAAGACGAGCTTTATAGGTCACAATCTTATCATCAGGGCCCTTCTTCCTCTTGCAGATTCATTTGCAATAATTGCTTTCACCCCAGGGATGGGTTCACAAGAGTCCAGACCTTGTTGGTCTCCATCGTGTCTATCTCAACTTTCATGGCATCTACCCACTTCAAGGAATCTATGTCCAACATAGCTTATGTATAAGTCACGTGATCTTCCTTACTGTTCATGGCTTCCATCAAGTAACTTTCTTGATCATAGCCATAACGTATTGGAGGCCTAGAAACCCAGGTAGACCTTCTAGGTTGGTTACTATCTAGAGCCTGTAGGAAATCTCCCATTACCTCTGGGCTCTCCTCATCAAGAATTATTTCCTGACGATGATTGTCCAGGATGTAGTCTTTTTTCAAGAAATAGGCATTTCGACTACAAAACACATTTTGCTCCTTTGGTCATAGAATAAGTAACCTATGGAGCTTTTGGGGTAATCTACAAATAGGCAACGACTAGTCTTGGATTCCAATTTGTCAGCACTTATTCTTTTAACATGTGCCAGACAACTCCAAATCTTCAAGTATCTTACACTTCGTTTCTTACCGGTCCATAGCTTATATGGAGTCTTATGAACGAATTTGGTTGGAACCCAGTTCAGCATGTATATCGTAATCTCTAATGCGTAACATCAAAAGGATATAGGTAATTCCGAGTGGATGAGAAGTGAACAGACCATATCCAATAGAGTCTGATTTCTCTTTGATACACCATTTAATTATGATGTAATAGGAGGAACTAGTTGTGATACAATCCCATTTTCCTTTAAGTAGTCCCTGAATTCGTCGGAGAGATATTCGCCTCCTCGATTTGTCGAAGGACTTTAATTTGTCTCCCCAATTGTTTCTTGACCTCTTGTCTGAACTCCTTGAACTTTTCAAAGGATTCAGATTTGTGTCTCATTAGGTACAACCATACTATGAGAAATCATCGGTAAATGTTATAAAATAAACGTGCTGGTTACGTATCCTAACATTCATAGGACCATATACATCAGTATGTATTAGTTCATGTGTGCCTGTAGATCTTTTAGGCTTACCTATAACTAGTCGTTTCATCATCTTACCCTGAAGGCAAGGTTCATAGGTTGGAAGATCTTCTACAGTTAAAAAATCCAAAGGACCATCCTTTATCAACTCAATGATGCGATCTATGTTAATGTGGCCAAGTCAGTAATGCCACAGGCACGTGGGATTAACTGTATCACGTGTTCTTTTCTTGGGGATTATTTTCAACAGTTTTGGTTAAGTTAGTTGCCAAACAAGGATGGAGAACATAGAGACTATTATCAAGTTCTCCGTAAGTGAGGAATTTGTTATTCTGTTTAATAGTAATCACCTTACTAAATAAAATAGAATAACCATCCATACACAATTTTGAAATAGAAATCAAATTTCTTCTCAAAGTAGGTACATAAAGACAATCTTTAAGAGTAATTATTCATTCTTTGTAATATAAATCTACAGTTCTTATGGTTGTAGCTACAACAATTGCAGATGTCCCCAAGTAAAGAGTCACTTCTCCGTCACTCAGCCTTCTGCTTGTCTTGAACCCTTGCAATGTGTTACATGCATTAGTAGAAGCCTCAGAGTCGATATAATATGATGCAGAAGTATCTAACAAATTGGTTTCTATGACAAAGGATTTGAAATTACCTTGCTTCTTAGTCTTCAGAGATTGAGAATAATTCTTCTTCCAGTGGCCGGTCTACTTGCAGAATTGACAAGCATCTAATGTTTGTCATTCTTCTACTTTTTAAGTTTGCTAACCTTTTTCTGAGGCTTCTTCTTTGCCTTCCGCTTTTTTTTGCCCGATTTTCCACCATCTACAAGCATGGTAATCGGCCTATCATTCTTAATTAGTTCTTCAGCCCTCTACAACATATTATTGAGTTCTTGAAGGCTAACCTTTAGCTTATTCATATTAAATTTCATGATAAACTGATTAAAGGAGGGAGGCAAAGAGTTTAGCACGACATCAATTTTGGTGTCAGCATCTATCCCTGATCTGAGAGCCTCCAATTCATTGATATAACCCATCATCTTTAGACAATGGTCATGAACCTGTTGGTTCTCAGTCATTTGTGTGGTCATAAACAACTTTAAGACCTTCTATCGAGTAGAACAATTTTTCTCTTCATACATGGTCCTTAGATTATCCATGATATCCTTGGACACTTTGATCTTATTGAATTGTTTTTGTATCAGATTGTCTAAGGAAGCTATGATATAACACCAAGCAAGAGAGTTCTTCTCCTTCCATTCTTGATATTTCCTCCTACAGGCCTCAGAAGCCCTATCACCCGGACGTTCCAGAGAAGGGTTTTTAACAACCTTGTCCAATTTCTCGGACGTCAAAACCAGCATAAGGTTATAGAACCAGTCGGCATAATTTGGTCCCTTAAGCTTGTTATCGTCCAACAATTTGGCGAATTGTCCATTTGCCATTTACGATAAAAGGCAATGCAAATTATTATTCTATAACCTAAACTGATTCATGTTATCTACATAGAAAAGACTTTTAATTTATGTTCCATTTTCATTTCTTCATCTCTAAGATTTCCCTTCCGTCTCAGTGATGGAGACACGGTTATGTCTCTGGAATTGTGAGAAATCACATACGGTGCATGGAGCCAACTGTTTTAGCTGCAAAGCCCCACAACTTTGTGTAAAGGATCATATCTACTCATCTTATGAGCTTTTCCTTTGGCCTCTATCAGACAAGGTTCACTGCCATTTTAAGTTAAACCTTTATGTCTAGTAAGTGCAGACCCGTCATATTCGTGAACGACAAGGTACTGTGAAAGAGTCTTCCATTTTAGGATAGGCCCCTCCTCATCGGTCTATGGCGCCCCTATCATCTTATGAAGCAAGCAAACAAACTCACTAGCAAATGGATAACCCAATTTTATGGTGCATCTGCTCATTACTGATAAGCCCACCTTCATGTTAATGATGGAAGGTCTTTAGAGAGCTCATCATATGAATCTCCCAATCACATACACTTATATATTTGGAGGGAACAAATTGTTACGACCCTAAATCTTATTTAGGTCAAACCAAAGCGACTCTCACTGACTTTCTTAAAGTCATATTCAAATGGGCCCAAAGCGGCTAGGGTTCCATACAGTTCCTCTTGGGGAGGAAGCTAGACTGAGGCCCATTGGAAAAAGATATCATCCAATGATCCTTAGGGCACCATGGCAATGATGTGCATCAGCTATGGTGTGCACAAAGAGCCACTAACAAATAAACATGGTCCTAGTGCTTATGGTCCATGTACGAAGCATATCACACATCACATACATCCACATGCATGAAAACTGATCCAATCAATTAAATCAACTGTAAAACCCTAATTAATTTAAGTTAAATCAATATCAGCCCATTAAGCCCATAATATTATCATATAACGTTATCCAGGTGTATGGGCTGAACTGCAAAAGGCATTTCGGCCCATATACCATTTATGCTGAAATTGGGTTATTGTAGTTTTAACATAACAAAACAGGGTTTTACAGGGTGGACCGAATTAGATCTTGTAATGGGCCACCAAACCCCTAGCCCATAACCGAATTTGGGTCAGAAAACTAACCCCATTGAACCATGGGTTTGGTCCAACCAGTTTGGACCAAATCAGGTGAAAATCGGCCTAGGGTTTGGTGTCCAATTCAAGATTTAATTCAAGATTGTGATCTAAAATTAATTACAGCCAATTAAAAACAATCAAGAATCAGCAAGAAAACATATCAAAGGGCTGTACGTGTGATTGCAAATCTGCAAAACAAAGAGTTAATCATAGATTGGGAATTCAATATTTGCAAATCACAGATTGCAGTTTCTCAAACTGCAAAAGGTCTTCTCTTCCTCCACGCTCTCTAGCAAGTCTTCAGACGTAAAAAAAATAGAAAAACCTAATTTTCTATTAATTACGTCACATCAAATCCTATACATTTTGTCTAAAAATAAAAAAAATGTTTACAGACCAAAATGAATAGAATTAATAATTGCAGCGTGCGCAAATCTTGGCGCCTTTAAAGAATTCAATCTCCATCACATGACAGCCCAAGAATCCAAGAAACAATTACCGAACCATTACATAATCATTAAATAATAAAATATAATTAATTTCAGATCTACACGCCCAAAAACTGGGAACCAATTCTTAGAAAAACTGCAAACTTGCACAAATCGGGTAGAACAATTTCTGCCCATTTGCATAAGTTCAAATCTGGTCTAAATTTGGTTCAAGACTTGAACTTGGCTTTGATACCACTAAAGGGAAGAGAGATCCATCATATGGATGGCTGAACCATGTAGGGTGGTTGGGCAAAATTTCAAAAATTTCATTCTCCCTTCCGGGAATCCTATTCCCTGATTTAGAAAAACTGCATTTTTCAAGGTTCGTTTTAGAGACAAACCGGACCAGATCTGAAACCAAGATTAAGGGAGGGATATACCTGATATGGAATCAATAGTAGTTCCCAACGTAGGTGTTCACACCCAAAGAGTTCACCAAATCCATTCTCCATTGAGGATGACACAGCATAGGGTGAGGTAGGATCAACAAAGAGATTCTTCAGTAAGAACTCCAATTCTTCAACAAGAATCACGTAGGGATGTGAGCACAACTTCAAGATTGACTCTTCTAGCAAGAAACAATATCAAGATCCAATCTTGATCACTCCAAGAACTGGAGATCGAACAGAGTAGGGCGGCAAGAGCAGAGAGAAGATCTGAGATTTGCAAAAAGTGTTTAATAGAAGGATTTCACCCTCTATTTATAACTTCTCTGGATCAGCTTCCTAATCCTATTAGGAAAGGGTTCTTTGATCCAAATCTTTATTTGGATCCGAACTCTTAAGTGGATAAGACATATCTTATTCTTTTGCTGATCTAGAAGCAGATCTAATCTCAAATCGGGCCACTATTAACTAATCTAATTAGCCCAGTTCGAATTGGGCTTTAGGCCCATTAAGTTATTAGGCTCACTTCCCCTTTAATTTACTAGCTAGCTTGGCTCTCTTTGTATGGCATGAGACCCTAACATTGATCTCCACAAAAGCCATATGGGTTCAGCAGCCTCTATTACAAGGCTTGGCCGAATTCACTACTAAAGATAGTGAACCCCTGAGCCTTTTAGTATGGGCTTTTAGCAGGCCCAACATTTACACTAAATGGTCATTGGGTCCAACCACCTTATGAAGGCATAAAGACTATGGACTTAAGTAAGATTAGCTCATCAGATAAAAGCTCTAAATGGTCTTACACTTAACCTCTCAGCCCATAATGATCAAGTACTGCCCGACAAGAGAGGACCTCTGCCTTGGCTGCAAGGTACAATGTCGCACTCTCTACTTGCATAGATCCCAGGAATTAAAACATTTTGCAAATATTTTGTGAAACCATAATATATGTGTATATCTCTATATAAATATATTATGCAAAACAAATCTCAACAAGTTTGAAATCAATTCTGGTAGTTTTAGGTTTCCATCAGAGAGAGTGTACTCCCTGATCATTCACTTTGTCTAACAAAGGGGCTGATTTTGTCACTATGATCACCCATTCAAATGAATTCTCTGACTGCCCCAATAGACCCAGGTTTTGACCCCAGCTAAGGATCTCACTAATGACATATCAAAGACAGCCCAATCCAACACATAGTGCAGTACCATAATCGAGTCTAGGGGTTAGGTGTAACTTTTTAGTTGTGCCCATCTGTCTCTATGGTCTAGGGGTCCGGTTCAGAGTTTTAATCAAACCCACACTACATGTGCTTCAGGTCTTACCCTGGCAACTGAGACAAGCCACCCCAACCGACTTGGCAGCACATTAGTGTCAGCCTTAGTAGAATAAGCCTCCCTAGGTCTATCCAACAGTTATGAAGATTCTAAAATAACACGAGTCTCATAAGTGTCTAGTTTAAGGGTATTATACAGAAATACACCAGATATAACATGAATCAATTATGTACTATTGTTCATTTACAATAAATGTCAAAAGTACATCAATCTGATTGGAGCTAAGGGCATACACTTTCTAACAACTAGTACTTATGTTGAGATGAGCCCTTTCATGTCATCCAATAAAATTAAGAAGCCTATATTACTTATTCATAGAGAAGAAGACAATAATCCAGGAACACTAACAATGCAGGTAAAGTTAAAGTTTTTGGTTTTATGGTACTGCTGTAGAATGCTACACGATAATCATATTGAGAGAGAATATATTTTCTTCTCCTATTCTTGTTTGTACTTGTCTCCACTTTTCCACTGAACCTGATTGCTCAAAAATGCTGATAACAACCTGACTGATCAAAAATTTGTGTATGGTTTTGGTTATAAGAACCAGAGTCGATAACTTTATTGTTGACTATGAAAGCTTTGTTCCCTTGTGATTAGCAAGTCATGTGGTTTATCACAGGGTTCTTTGGAAAAGTCTTTGGCCGGGCAAAGGGTTCAAAAGGAACAACTGTTTTGGGCTGAATTGTAATTGTAAATAGGGTTGTTGGGTAAAACATCCCAACTCTGTCTGTACTTTATCTGATGAGGCTCATTATTTGAAGTTTTAATGTCTTAAATATGCATTTATTGCACTTAGAAATGCACCAATCACGGCATCATAAAGTTCACACATTGTCTTAGGTTAATGAAACTTCAATCTAGAAGATTATCCTCTCCTTATTAAGGGTAAAAAGATTTTGATTTTGGCATCAATTTGGATCCTATTCAAAATTGAAATGATGAAAACAAGTTATTCAAAATACTAGAAAATTTGAATAGGTATTGGTTGAAATTTTGAAATGCTAAATATTTCAAATTTGCTTGAATTTGAATTATCTTCAAATTCTAAAAATTCAAACTTTGTGGTGAGATCTACTCGCCTCAGAGGTTTCTTTGAAGGAACCCTTCGGAGGCCAAGAGAATCCAAACTATGCAAATCTCAATATGAAACTATGAACAGGTTGAGAGCGTGAGAGTCCTTGGTTCAAGCCTACTGGATAGGCTGGCTTCTATCACTTTAAGCCTTTTTAAATACATAACATATGATTTTTGTGTATTTGCAGTTGTTTTCTCAATTACATTGCCCCAAACTTCACATGAACATGGCTTGTTGTTTATGAATTTGCAGACTATGCTAGAGAAGTTAAAGACATTGTATTCAAACTTGGAAGGACTTCCTCTTGATCGTATAGTTCCAACTATTGGCCTCAATATAGGTTGTATTGAAGCATCAAATACAAAATTTGTCTTCTAGGACCTGGGAGGTCAAGTATGTCAACTTCTTTCTTAGCCAAATCATTTCACTAGGTTGTGTTGCATGCATAATGAGATTTTCCGTTGTTGTTCCTACAGAACTCTATGAGATTTTGATGCCTAATAGTTGACATTGATGGGGTAAGCAAAGAGGAGTTACAAAGAAACTGGCTGCATATTGTACAACCTATCATCAATCTCTTACAATTCGGCTTGAGGAGATGAGAGTCAAAAGGCATGATTCAGAGCAATGGGGTTGCTGCCACAAGAGCTCCGTGAGCGAGTTAGATGGTACGATCAGTACAAGTGGTTGGAAACATGAGGGGAAGATGAAGAAAGATTGGTTCAAACCCTACTGAATTCTTGTACAAATCAAGAGTTTATCAAATTAAAATTAAGATGTATTTGTGATTCAAATATTTTGAATGGAGAATGGTTTTTCAAATTTTATTTGTAGATGTTTCTTTTTTATTTTTGTATTTTATTTCGATTTAAATGAATATTGAGAAAACAAGTAATTTGAAGAAAATTAGAAAAAAAGGTTATTTGAAAAGAAAAAAGTAATACTTTTAATCGTGACTGCTAAAAAAAGTTCATGGTTGCCGCTAAAAACACACGCTAAAATTAGCGGCAGTTTGTTGGCTGCCGGTAAAGCCTCTAGCAGCAGCTTTTAGGAATTTTAGCAGCAGTTTTGTTGTAGTGATGCCTTGTTGGGGCGACCACTAATACATGTCTTGGCATTGGTCCCATCTACATACCACCAATGCATCAATACCAAGCATAGAGGCCGCACCGTAAGAATCCTGGCCACTCGTGTACCATTCAACAAAATTGAGACCCATCTTCAGGACGCAATCTATTACACAAAACTAACCGAGGAAGGAGAGACCAGAGTAGCTAAGGTAGAAAGCGTCCAGCTGCCGAACCTAGCAAGCAAGCATCCATCAGTGCTAGAAAGAAAGAAGCAGTCCAGATGTGTACGAGTATTATTTCACCATGCCATCTCCACACGATCGTGGAGGAATATGAGGATGCCAACACACCAGCCACCAAAAAGGCCATTCTCAACTAGAATTATTTCACCATGCCATCTCCACACAAGGACATCGTGATGATCTCATCGCAAAAGGACTCTGAACATACAAAATAGGACTCAATAAACTTGAAGGTACAACATAACATATTTATGTATACAATTAGCAACAAGAGAAAAATATTGAAATCACATAAATAACAGGAGCACAACAAAGAAACAGTGGAATATTATGATGAAATCCACATTCCTCCTAAGCACATGCAAGATTCCAATGACGCTGTGGAAGAACCATTAGAAGAAATCAATATGGCTATTGAAGGAGTAGAGAAAAGGCCGCTATATATCTCGGCCAATCTAGAACTTGGAGAAAGAAAAAAATTGTTGGACCTTTTGAAAGGTATAGAAACCTTCTCTTCCCTAATCGCATAAATATAATACATGTCGAGCGAAACTAAACTGTGTTTTCTCTCATATCACTAGAATTCTAGGATGTCTTTGCCTGGTCGTACAATCAGATGCCCGGATTGGACTTAGCACTAGTCAAGCACTCACTTTGCACCGATTCTAAGTTCAAACCTATGAAACAGCCACAGAGGATTTTCAAGCCAGAAATAGCCTTGAAGATAAAAAAGGAGGTCGAATGACTCCTAAAAGTAAGATTCATCAAGTGGTTCCAATCAAAAAGAAAAATGGCCAACTATGGTTAGTACTCAAATCCTAACACATTAGCTCATAACTATCAATAAAAGACTAGCGCACTAACTTTTCCCACCCCTACCCTTGGTGTTGTGTCGATTTTAGGGACTTGAACAACACCTGCCCCAAAGATAAGTTCCCATTGCCAAACATGGACATCCTTATTGATTCAATAATTGGAAACCAATTGTTCTCCTTCTTAGATGCCTACAGTGGATACAATCAGATATACATGGACCCTATAGGTGCACCCCACACATCGTCCATGACATCCATTGGGAATTTCTATTACAAGATGGTGCCCTTTGGTCTGAAAAATGTTAGAGCCACATACTAGAGAGTGATGACGAGTGTGTTTCATGACTTGATGCATAAGAAGATTGAGTGCTATGTGGATGACATAGTAGTGAAAGAAAAGAAGAGAGAAGACCACTCTGACATACTGAGAAAGGTATTCACCAAATGTAGGGCCTTCAACCTAAGGCTTAACCCACTAAAGTGTGCGTTCAAAGTACAGTTAGGAAAGTTTTTGGGGTATGGAGTTGACCATACTGGAATCAACCTAGATGAAATAAAAGAAAAAGTAGTCTTGGACTTACCTCCCCCAAGCACTAAGTCATAGCTAAAAACCTTCTTAGAGAAAGTCTCCTACTTTAGAAGGTTCATCCCTTGAATAGCACATGCAGCAACGCCCTTACTTAAGCTGACCAAGAAGTTTGCAGAATATAAATGGTCAGCACAACATCATAATGCTTTCGACCAACTAAAGCAAACATTGGCCAAACTCAGAAGCAATAGAATGTCTATTATCCTAGGAGAATGACAAGGGTGTCGAGTGTCCAATATATTACGCTAGTAGAACTCTGTAGTTGGCGGAAAAGAATTACTCACAAATGGAACAATAGTGTCTAGCGTTAATCTTCGCTACACACACGAGTGTCCAATATATTAAGCAAGAAGTGATCCTAACTGCCTTCCCCACCAATGATAATTTACCCATCTCTGAAGAGGTTCCTGGAGAACGTCTCATCATCTCAGAAGTAGTACATATTCCTCCACAAGGGCCAGAGTCACATTGACTTCGTTTTCCGGGGAAACACTAGCCTACTCATTTAAACTATAGCTCCCCTGCTCGCACAACATCATAAAGTACGAGGCACTAGTACTAGGTCTGACGGTAGCAAGGGACTTCGTTGCAATGAAGGTAAAAGTAATAGGGGACTCCAAACTAGTAATTGGATAGATGGATGGCAACACAACAGTAAAAGAGTTGACAATTCTGCCATATAGAACACTGATCCAGAGACTAACCAGAGACCTAGACATAACATATGAGCACCAGAATAGAGCCAAAAATATACATGCTGATGCACTAGCCACCCTAGGATCTAAAATACAACTGAGTGAGAACCCAATCACCATAACAATCCAAATGCAGTGTGAGCCATCAACAGAAAGATTAGGGCAATGGGTTGAGACAAAAAATGATGTTAAAGAAGATGACTAGGGATACAACATAATACAGAAATTAAGCAACCCAATGGTGGAAATGCAAGATGGCAAGATAATTTTAAGGTTTCAACTGGTGAACAGAGTGTTATATCACATAATGGCAAGATGCCTAGGGCCCAAGGAAGCAGCAGTGGTCCTAAGTGAAACTCATAAAACATATTGTGGAGATGTGACTACAACACTATAGGAGACTGCAAAGGTTGGGATATTACTGGCTAGAGATGAAAGCAAACTTGGCCAAGATACAAAATGACTGTGATAGATGTATACAAGAGGCGGATAAAAATGAATGCCTCATGGTGGGTGATGTGGATTGGCGAGACATGAACATAGATTATATCCAGAATGACATTGCGCTAGTCGACCCAATTTTGCAAAGGAAACTCTTAGCAAAATCCAAAAGATTCTACTTGCATGACAAAGTGTTATATAGAAAGTCCTAGACAGGGAAGCCTCTTCGCTACCTAGCCAATAAGAAAATAGAAGAAGCATTGGATGCAACCCATAACTCTGGACCAACTCCACACCAAGGACAAATGGCACTGCACAACTACATCCTGCACCTAGGCTTCTACTGGCCAACAATGCTGGAGAATACCCAAAAGCATGTACGTAGGTGCCACAAATGTCAAGTACATGGCAAACAGATATACTAACCAGCCAATGACCTCCACCCTATCATCACACCATGGCCTTGTAGCCACAGACTACTTTACAAAATGGGCGGAGGCCATACCCTTGAGAAGCATTTGTGTAGAGAATGTTGCTAGTTTTCTAAGGCAACACATAGTCCATCGGTTTGGGGTCCCGATGAGGATTCTCACGGACAATGGGTTATTAATAAAAAATTAGGAAGTCTAGGTCCTATTGGGACAATATGGGACATGGCTAGGCACATCAACAACCTATTACCCACAAGGGAATGGGCAAGTAGAGGCAACTAACAAAACCTTGTTAAGGATGCTAAGAAAAATGGAAGTTGAGAACTAAAAGGATTGGGCCAATAAGGTGTCTAAAACACTTTGGGCCTATCACACAACGATTTAGAAGAACACACAGGAAACTCCATATTCTTTGGTATATGGCTAGGAAGTAGTCTTATCGGCAGAGGTACAAACAGTGTCTACTGGAGTAGCCTATGAAATGAAAAAGCACTTTTAGATGGAAGAGATGGACCAAATGCTTAGTGATTAACTAGAATGCATAGAGGAAGCCCGAGAAAAATCACTTCAGAAGTAAATCAAATACAAACAACTAAAGGCTTCCAACTTCAATAAACTAGTAAAGCCTAAAAAATTCAAAGAAGGCGACAAGGTACTAAAAACATCACTTCACGTACAACAAGGAAAATCAACTGGCAAGTTTGATCCTAATTGGGTCGGACCCTATGTCATGCAGAAGCTCACCCAATCAGGTATTATGTACTTAAGGATGTAAACACAAATGAGAAAGATGAAATAGTGAATGGTCACTAGTTGAAATTGTATAATGAATGATACATGTTATACTATTGATCCTTTGTACGTAAAGCTAGTGAATAATATTATGTTCCTTTTGTACATATGATTGATTTCAAATAAATGAATTATACAATGTTCTTCTTGCAATCGTGTCTGATTTATCTTGATCTACTATCCATGCCATATACCCCGACAACCCCAGGAAGGCCCTAGAAACCCCAAGTGCCATGACATATTCCCTAGCAACCCTAGGAAGGCCTTGGCAACCCCAAGTGCGGTGACATATTCCCTAGCAAGCCCAGGGAAGCCTTGGCAACCCCAAATGCGATGACATATTCCCTAGCAACCCTAGGAAGGCCTTGACAACCCCAAGTGCAACGACATATTCCCTGGCAAACCCAGGAAGGCCTTGGAAACCCCAAGTGCGATAACATATTCTCTGGAAACCCCAGGAAGGCATTGGCAACCCCAAGCGCAACAACAAATCCCAACACTTAGTATTCCCAAGTGCAATGACATATCCTGGAAAATCTAGAAAAGCCTTGGTAATCCCAAACGCAACGACAGACCTTGGCAACCCCAAGTGCAATGACAAATCCCAACACTTAGAATTCCCAAGTGTGATGACATACCCTAGCAAATCCAGGAAAGCCTTGGTAATCCCAAGCGCGATGATAGACCTTAAATCCCTTGGCAACACCAAGCGCTACGGCATATCCCAACACTTAATATTCCCAAGTGCGATGACATAACCTGGCAGGTTGTAACGGCCTGAAAAGGACTTCACAAGCGATGACACATTCCATGGATACACCAGGAATGATGGTATACAACATGGAACTTGGCACTCCCAAATGCGATGACAACAACTTGACTACGATAGGCACATCTGTAATTGTGATGAGCAATTTACGCACCCTGGCACACCTAGGAACAACCCTAACACTAGAAGTTAACAACACAGGTAGAAACAAAGCAACTACTAATCACAAGCCCGGGTGACTCCAGGAGCAACTAAAGGACAAAACTTCTAGGCAATAACTAAACAACAACCTGCCACAACCAAACACTGGTGCAAAACTAACTGTCATAAAACAAACAATTATACTATGGCCACAGATGTCCAACCAAAGCCTAGAATTACTTTACATCTTGTCATTGCAAAGATGGCATTATGATGCCTCACAATTACATAGGAGAAGGGTTTCTAATCCTATTAATGTTACTTGATGACTATCAACACTAATTAAGCATTTTAGTTTTCATGGACTCACAGTTAGGGCACATGCCCAGATTAACGATCGGGCACAAACATAAGATAATCACAACAATGAAGAAACCCATAATGGGACTACTAATAATACACTCGACACAACATTTTTCATGTAAGCAAGAATTCAAAAGAGGACAACAACCACAAAAGAATCAAAATAAAGGAAAAAGTTGTAGAAATACATTAACTGAAAAACAGAAGATGTTTACAAAAAACACGAAAAACATTCTTTTCATTAAATCTATTCCTTTTACAATATATATAACTATACAATTGTCCTATTCATCAAACTACTCTTTTCTCATCAAAGTTATTTTCTCCAAACTCTACCGTTATGCTTGGATTTCTGTGGTTTCCTACTCCTCTTCCTCAAGTTGTGATAAAACTATTAGACAGTGTATGCCCTTAGCTCCAATCAAATTGATGTACATATCCATTTATTGTAAATGAATAAAAGTACATAATTGATTCATGATATATTTGGTATGTTTCTGTGTAATTACCCTTAAACTGGACACTTATGAGACTCGTGTTAGTTTAGAATGTTCTCAGCCGTTGGATAGACTTAGGGAAGTTTATCCTGCCAAGGCTGACACTGATGTGCTGCCAAGAAGGTTGGGGCAACTTGTTTCAGTTGCTAGGGTTGGACCCAAAGCACGTGCAATGTGTGTTTGTTTGAAACACTGAACTTAGACCATTTTCCAGTTATGCCCTGAACCTTGGAGATTGGTGGGTAAAACTGGAAAGTTACACATAACCCCTAGACTCAATCATGGTACTGCACTAGGTGTCGGATTGGACTATCTTTGATGTGCCAATCAGTGAGATCCTTCGGGGTCAAAACCTGGGTATGTTGGGGTAGTTTGAAAATACACTTGAGTGGGTGATCATAGTGACTAGATCAACCCTTTTGTTGAACAAAGTGAATGATCGGGACTGCACTCTCTCTGATGGAAACCAAAACTGCCGACAGTTAATTTCAAACTTGTTTGAGATATGTTTTGCAAAATATATTTATATGATAATATATATATATGTTTTAAGAAAAAGGTTTGCAAAAGGTTTTAATTCCCTTGACCCATCCGAGCAAAGAGTGCAACACTACACCTTGCAGCCAAGGGATAGGTCCTTCCTTGTCGGTAGACCTGTTCATGGGCCGGGCCGGGCCGGGCTTTGACTCTTTATTAACAAAAAAATGTTAGGCCCGAGCCCGAGCCCGGCCCGACCAACGGGCCTACAACTTGGGCCTGAGTCCGACCCTGATAAAAACCCCGAAGCCCGAGCCCGAGCCCGAAACTCGACCTAATAAAAGAAATTCGAATTTTTCCCTATTCAAATAGACATTATCTATTTTAATTCAAATGTTTTTCCCCTATTTAAATGAACAATGGGCCTACAAGTGAATCAACAACCTTCTCAAATCAAAAAATTTATTCAAATGGACATCACTTAGGGTTTTTACTTAGGTTTAACTATAGGTCAGGCTGGGCCGGGCTCGGGCCGGGCTATTTTGGCAAAGCCCGAGCCCGACTCGAATTTTATGTGGGTTGGACTTTTTGGCTCGAGGTTAAGCCCGCGGGCCAAAAAGCCTGTTCAAGCCCGTCCGGGGGTTGGGCCGGGCCGGGCCGGCCCGTCGGGCCACCCGACCCATGAACAGGTCTATTTGTCGGGTAGTGGTTGATCATTAAGGGATGAGAGGTTAAGTGTAAGAGATCATTTAGGGCTATTTTTCTTGATGGGCTATATCTCACTTAAGTCCATTGTCCTTGGGCCTTCATAGGATGGCTGGAATCAATGATCATTTAATGTAAATGTTGGGTCCATTAAGATCCCATGCTGATAGACTCAGGGGTTCACTGTACTTGACAGTGAATTCGGCCAGGCATTTTCACAGAAGCTGGGCTGAACCCATATGGGATTATGTGAGGTCATTGTTGGAGTCCCATGCCATACAAAGAGAACCAAATGGGCCAGCAACTATCTAGGGTCATGATCCACTTACTTAATGGGCCTAATTCCCATGATTAATTAGATTAATCAAGTGGTCACATGACAGCTTAAGTAGTCATGTGACAAAGACGAATATGGGTATGGATATTGGTTTGGATCAGCAATTAGGATAAGAGGATAAGTCATATCCATTTAAAGAGTCCAGATCCAAATAAAGATTTGGATTAGGACCCTCCTAATTCAATTAGGAGTGCTAGTTCTTAAGGCTTATAAAAGGAGGAGGGCGAATTGCTCATGTTATCACATATGCTCCTAGTTCTCTCCTTCTGCTCCTACTGCCCTAAACCCTAGTTCGACCTCCAGTTCTCGAACTGATAAAGATCAGTTCTGATATCTGATTTTTGCAAGAAAGTATCAGATCCAAATTCGTGCTCACCTCCCTTGCGATCCGAGTTGTTGGATTACAGTTGTTGCTAAAGGACTATGTTGCTGAACCGACTTCAACCTAAGGTGTGCCATCTTTAGTGGAAGTTGGTTTTGGTACCCTCTTTGGGCGTGAACTGCCACTTTGCGAGCTACACTTGTGGATTCCGTATCAGGTATACTTCTCCATTCCTTTTGGTTTTAGATCTGGTCCGGTTCGGTGCAAGAATGATCCTTGAAAGTAGTTTTTCTAAAACTGGGAATACGGTTCTCAGAAGGGTAAAAGAAAATTTTTGAAATTTCCCCCAGCCATCTAGCATGGTTCGGCCATCCATATGATGGATTTCCCTTCCTTCAAAAACCTTCCATTGGCAAGTTGTCTCGTTAAGTAGAGCATTTATCTTTTCGTTAACCTTGGTGACACACGCCTGAACAACATTCAGGTGTTTACAGAGATCCTCAGAAGCTTCTGCAATCAGTGAGCTAGATACCTTATAACCAGCCTTGCAGAAAACATGCACCAAGTGAATCACCCTCTCCTCGATCCAGTCCATCTTAAAGCCCATCATAGCAAATGAGGCACATGCCTTCATCCAAAGGGCAAACACGGACCATGAGAGTTCGTCTATAGATTAGGACATGATGGAGTTCATCATACCCGCTATGGTGTTCAAAGACACACTCATGACTACACCCTTAAAGTACCCATTGCACTAGTTAAGGATGTGCCTTTTGATTTCAATGATGATTGTTTGCAAGCATTCAACACCCTTAAAGAGAAATTGGTTCAAGCCCTAAATGGGAACTACCCTTCGAAATAATGTGTGATGCAAGCAATGCTACCTTAAGGCGCAGTTTTAGGGCAAAGAAAAGATAAGAAATTTCATACCATTTACTATGCAAGTAGGACCATGAATGAAGCACAAAAAAATTATTCCACTACTGAAAAGGAACTACTTGCAGTAGTATTTGCTATTGAAAAATTCAAATCCTATTTGCTCTTATCTAAAGCCATCATATTCACTGACCATGCTACCTTGAGGTATCTGCTTGCTAAGAAGGATGCAAAAGCTAGGCTGCTATGATGGATCTTGCTGTTGCAAGAATTTGATTTAGAAATTAAGGACAAAAAGGGTAGTGAGAATACAGTGGCTGACCATTTATCAAGGCTGGATGAAAAGTATGTTGAAAATATTGATAGTTCAGCCTTACATGATGAATTCCCAGATGAGCAACTTTATGCGATTAATGATAAT
>NW_010729206.1:725707-738879 GCF_000365185.1 Nelumbo nucifera
AGAAAATCTCTTATCTGTGCAAATTGGGTAGAACGCCTTCTGCCCATTTGCACAGTTTCAGATATGATCTAATTTTGGTTCAAGATTTGAACCTGTCTCTGATACCACTGAAGGGATGAGAGATCCATCATATGGATGGCTGAACCCTGCAAGTAGGTTGGGCAAAATTAAAAAATTTTCTCTCTCTCCCATGAGGGATTCACATTCCCTATTTTAGAAAACTGCATTTTCAAGGATCAATCTTGGACCCTAAACCAGACCAGATCTTAAACCAAAAGGTAGGAGAGGGATGTACTTGATATAGAGTAGTAATAACTCCCAATGAAGGTGTTCACGCCCATGAAAAATGCCAAAGACTGCTTCCACTGAAGATGACACAGCGTAGGGTGAAGCAGAATCAACAAGTGGTTTTTCTGCAAGATTTTGATGGAGGGTGAGAGAGCACGACTTCAGATCAGTTTTTCACCAAAAACTAATATCAATAACCTTTCTTGATCACTCCTACAGGTGGAGATCGAATTGGCAATGGCGGAAGCAATTGGAGAAGGCAAGAGCAGAAGATGGCGTTAGTCCAATTGCAGCTATCTTCTCTCTTGTATTAGTAATCTGATTTGGGGTGAAGTAGGGTTCACCCTCCTCCTCAATTTATAGCCTTAAAGAGAGGTTTTCCTAATCCCATTAGGAGTTTCCTAATCCAAATCTTGTATTTGGATCTAGCTCTCTTTAAGAGATAAGGATAAATTCTTATCTTATCTGCAGATAATGACCAGCCCTCCTAATCTAATTAGAAGTTTCCTGATCCAAATCTCTATTTGGATCTAGACTCTCTGAGTGGATAGGGATAATCCCTTATCCTTATCTGCTGATCTAAATCCCAAAACCGCCTCTCTTTAATTAAACAAATTAAACCAGTTCGAATTGGGCTTTAGGCCCATTAAGTCCATGTGCTCGCTTATCCTCTAAATTGCTGCCCAGTTGGGTATCCTTGTATGGTGCGGGACCCAAACATTGATCTACACATCAGCCACATGGGTTCAGCCCAACATCTGTTACAAGGATTGGCCGAATTCATTGTAGGAGACAATGAACCACTGAGTCCATCACCATGGGCTCTTAATGGGCCCAATATTTACACTAAATGGTCCATGGGTCAAGCCACCTTTTAAAAACCCAAGGACTATGGGCAGATGCAAGATTAGCCCATCAGGCATTACCCTCAATGGTCTTTCACTCAACCTCTCAGCCCATAATGATCAAACACTGCCCGACAAGAGATGACCTCTCCCTTAACTGCGAGGAACAATGTTGCATTCTCTACTCTCTTGGATCCCGGGAATTAAAACCTTTTGCAAACATTTTGAAACCGTAATATATATATATATATATATATATATATATATRTATATCTCTATATAAATATATTTTGCAAAACAAATTTCAACAATTGAAATCGACTGTCAGAAGCTTTGGTTTCCATCAGAGAGAGTGCATCCCTGATCATTAACTTTGTCCGACAAAGGAGATGATCCTGTCACTATGATCACCCACTCAGATGAATTCTCGGACTGAGCCAACATACCCAGGTTTTGACCCCCTCTATGGATCTCATTGATTGGCATATCGAAGACAGCCCGATCCGACACCTAGTGCAGTATCATAATCAAGTCTAGGGATCAGGTGTAACATTCCATTTTTGCCCATCTATCTCCAAGGTCCAGGGCATTACTGGAATTCTGGTCCGGTTCCGGGTTTCAAAAAAACCCACACTGCATGTACCTCAGGTCTCACCCTAGCAGCTGAGACAAGCCACCCCAACGAACTTGGTGGCACATCAGTGTCAGCCTTGGCAGGATAAATTCCCCAGATCTATCCAACGACTGTGAAGACTCTAAACTAACACTAGTCTCATATGTGTCCAGTTTCAGGGTATTACACAGAAACACACCATAATAACATAAATCAAATATGTACTTTATTCATTTACATTAAATGTCATAAGGTACATCATTCTGATTGAAGTTAAGGGCATACACGGCCTCACAACTCCCACTTGCACTTATGTCCAATCTGGTATAAGCCGGAGTCCCATGCTTTCCACGTGTTTATCAAACACTTTTTGTGTCAGTGGCTTAGTCAATGGGTCTGCTACATTTTCCGCTGATGCTACCCTCTGAATTATGGCGTCCCCTCTTCCAACTATCTCTCGCAGTACGTGGCACTTCCTCTTGATGTGCTTCGACTTTGAGTGGGCTCGTAACTCCTTAGCCTGAGCGATAGCTCCAGTGTTGGCACACAATAGTGGAATAGGTGATGTGTTGGATGAAACTACTCCCAATTCATGAATGAACTTCTTCATCCATACGGCTTCTTTGGCAGCTCCCCTTGTGACAATGTATTCGGCTTCGGTTGTGAAACCTTGTGACAATGTATTTAATTTACATACCATGTGTTCCAGACCTGCAGCTATGAAACCTTGCGGTTGCTGCATGTAGATATCTTCACTAAGATCTCTATTCTGGAATGCAGTTTTGTCATCCAGTTGCCAAATCTCATAATCTGGTTCGAATGGGTGTAGGGTTTGATTTTTAATTCAAGATTATAATTCAAGAATTGATCTGAAATATAATTACTGATAAAAAACATTCAAGAATTTGTACTATGCCTGTTCGCAGACCTGCTACCTTGCAAAATAGAGGTTAGTTCGCATCTTGCAGTTTCTCAAACTGCAAATCGCAAATGGGCGAACCCTAATCTGCGAAAATCCTTCCTTCTGCGCAATCAGCTTCGATCTTGATTGAAATTAAATAGAAAATTCCTAATTTTCTATTAATATTACATCATATCGAATTCCTTTATATTCAGTGTAGAAAATAAAAAAAATTAATTACAGACCAAAATGTAAAAGAACTGCAAAGCGCAGATTTCTTGCGCCAATCAAGATTACGATCTCCACCATATGAACAACCCATAAATCAAGATAAATATAAAGAATAATTCTAAATATAAATCAGATTTAAAAGATTTAATTTTAGATCAATCGCCCTTAATCTGGGAACCGATTTCCTAGAAAATCTCTTATATGCGCAAATTGGGTAGAACGCCTTCTGGCCATTTGCACAGTTTCAGATATGATCTAATTTTGGTTCAAGATTTGAACCTGGCTCTGATACCACTGAAGGGATGAGAGATCCATCATATGGATGGCTGAACCCTGCAAGTAGGTTGGGCAAAATTAAAAAATTTTCTCTCTTCCATGAGGGATTCACATTCCCTATTTTATAAAACTACATTTTCAAGGATCAATCTTGGACCCTAAACCAGACTAGATCTTAAACCAAAAGGTAGGAGAGGAATGTACCTGATATAGAGTAGTAATAACTCCCAATGAAGGTGTTCACGCTCAAGAAAAATGCCAAAGACTGCTCCCACTGAAGATGACACAGTGTAGGGTGAAGCAGAATCAGCAAGTGGTTCTTTAGCAAGAACCGAACTCTTTAGCAAGAATTTGATGGAGGGTGAGAGAGCATGACTCCATATCAGTTTTTCACCAAAAACTAATATCAAGAACCTTTCTTGATCGCTCCTACAGGTGGAGATCGAACTGGCAATGGTGGCAGCAATAGGAGAAGGCAAGAGCAGAAGATGGCGTCAGTCCAATTGCAGCTATCTTCTCTCTTGTATCAGTAATCTGAGTTGGGGTGAAGTAGGGTTCACCCACCTCCTCTATTTATAGCCTTAAAGAGTGGTTCTCCTAATCCCATTAGGAGTTTCCTAATCCAAATCTTGTATTTGGATCTAGACTCTCTTTAAGAGATAAAGATAAATCCAAATCTTATCTGCAAATAAAGACCAACCCTCCTAATCTAATTAGGAGTTTTCTGATCCAAATCTTTATTTGGATCTGGACTCTTTGAGTGGATAGGGATAACCCCTTATCCTTATCTGCTAATCTAAATCCCAAAACCGCCCCTCTTTAATTAATCAAATTAAACCAGTTCGAATTGGGCTTTAGGCCCATTAAGTCAATGTGCTCGCTTATCCTCTAAATTGCTGCCCAGTTGGGTATCCTTGTATGGCGCGGGACCCAAACATTGATCTACACATCAGCCACCTAGGTTCAGCCCAACATCTGTTACAAAGACTGGCGGAATTCACTGTAGGAGAGAATGAACCACTGAGTCCATCACCATGGGCTCTTAATGGGCCCAATATTTACACTAAATGGTCCATGGGTCAAGCCACCTTTTAAAAACCCAAGGATTATGGGCAGATGCAAGATTAGCCCATCAGGCATTACCCTCAATGGTCTTACACTCAACCTCTCAACCCATAATGGTCAAACACTGCCTGACAAGAGATGACCTCTCCCTTGACTGCAAGGAACAAAGGAGATGATCCTGTCACTATGCTCACCCACTCAGATGAATTCTCGGACTGTGCCAACATACCCAGGTTTTGACCGCCTCTATGGATCTCATTGATTGGCATATCAAAGACAGCCCAATTAGACACCTAGTGCAGTATCATAATCAAGTCTAGGGGTCAGGTGTAACATTCCAGTTTTGCCCATCTATCTCCAAGGTCCAGGGCATTACTGGAATTCTGGTCCGGTTCAGGGTTTCAAGAAAACCCACACTGCATGTACCTCAGGTCTCACCCTAGCAGCTAAGACAAGCCACCCCAACGAACTTGGTGGCACATCAATGTCAGCCTTGGCAAGATAAATTCCCCAGATCTATCCAACGGTTGTGAAGACTCTAAACTAACATGCGTCTCATATGTGTCCAGTTTAAGGGTATTACACAGAAACACACCATAATAATATAAATCAAATATGTAATTTATTCATTTACATGAAATGTCATAAGGTACATCCTTTTGATTGGAGCTAAGGGCATACACTGCCTAACAACTCTCACTTGCACTTAGGTCCAATCTGGTATAAGCCGGAGTCCCATGCTTTCCACGTGTTTATCAAACACTTTCTGTGTCAGTGGCTTAGTCAATGGGTCTGTTTCATTTTCTGCTGATGCTACCTTCTGAATTATGACGTCCCCTCTTCCAACTATCTCTCGCAGTACGTGGTACTTCCTCTCGATGTGCTTCGACTTTGAGTGGGCTCGTGGCTCCTTAGCCTGAGCGATAGTTCCAGTGTTGGCTCACAACAATGGAAAGGGTGATGTATTGGATGGAACTACTCCCAATTCATGAATGAACTTCTTCATCCATACGACTTCTTTGGCAGCTTCCCTTGTGACAATGTATTTGACTTCGGTTGTGAAATCCGTCGTTGACCCCTGTTTGCTGCTTTTCCAGCAAATAACACATGATCCAATCGTGAAAACATACCCAGATGTTAACTTTCTATCATCTGGATCTGACTGGAAGTCGGCATCAGTATACTCTTGGATCTGTTGTAAACTACCATCGAATACCAACCAAAACTCTTTTATCCTTCGAAGGTATTTAAGTATGTTTTTCACAGTAGTCCAATGCTCCTGCCCTTGGTTGGCCTCGAATCTGCTTACCACACTCACTGCCTGAGCAATGTCAGGACGAGTGCACAGCATGGCATACATGATGCTCCCTACGGCTGAGGCATCGGAAACGTCCTTCATGCCCTCAATCTCCTCGGGTGTCTTGGGAGAGATGCCCTTGGAGAGAGTGACTCCATGCTTGAAAGGAACATTTCCTTTCTTGGAGTTCTCGATGCTATATCGTTTGACTATCTTGTCAATATAAGCATATTGGGATAATTCTATTATCCTCTTTGATCTATCTCTATAGAGTCGAAGACCTAGTATGTTGGAGGCTTCTCCAAGATCTTTAATGGAGAATTGTTGTGAAAACCACACTTTAACCATTGTCAACATTTCTACATCATTCCCAATGAGTAGAATGTCTTCTACTTATAGAACCAAGAACGTAACCTTATCCCCACTGGATTTCCTATAAACACAAGGCTCATCCGGGTTTTGCTCAAAGTTAAACCTTTTGACGGTAGAGTCAAACCGGATGTTTGAACTCCTAGAAGCTTGCTTAAGTCCATATATGGATCTATTTAATTTACATACCATGTGTTCCTGACCTGCAACTATGAAACCTTGCAGTTGCTGCATGTAGATATCTTCACTAAGATATCTATTCAGGAATGCAGTTTTGACATCTAGTTGCCAAATCTCATAATCTGGTTCAAATGTGTCTAGGGTTTGATTTTAAATTCAAGAATATAATTCAAGAATTGATCTGAAATTAAATTACTAAATAAAGACATTCAAGAATTAGTACTAGGGTTGTTCGCAAACATTTTGAAACCTTTTGCAAACATTTTGAAATATATTTTGCAAGGAACTGTGTTGCACTATCTACTCACATGGATCTTGGGATTTAAAACATTTTGTGAACATTTTGAAACCGTAATATATATATGTATATCTCTATATAAATATATTTTGCAAAACAAATTTCAACGATTGAAATCGATTGCCAGAAGCTTTGGTTTCCATCAGGGAGAGTGCATCCCTGATCATTCACTTTGTCCGACAAAGGGGCCGATCCTGTCACTATGATCACCCACTCAGATGAATTCTCGGACTGTCCCAAGATACCCAGGTTTTGACCCCCTCTAAGGATCTCACTGATTGGCATATCAAAGACAACCCAATCCAACACCTAGTGTAGTATCATAATCGAGTCTAGGGGTCAGGTGTAACATTCCATTTTTTCCCATCTATCTCCAAGGTCCAGGGCAATATTAGAATACTGGTCCGGTTTAGGGTTTCAAGACAACCCACACTGCATGTACCTCAGGTCTCACCCTGGCAGCTGAGACTAGCCACCCCAACCAATTTGGTGGCACATCAGTGTCAGCCTTGGCAGGATAAATCTCCCCAGATCTATCCAACGACTGTGAATATTCTAAATTTACACAAGTCTCATATGTGTCCAGTTTAAGGGTATTACACAGAAACACAACATAATAACATAAATCAAATATGTACTTTTTTCATTTATATTAAATGTCATAAGGTACATCATTCTGATTGGAGCTAAGGGCATACACTGTCTAACAAGCACATCAGCCAAATTGGCATAAACACTCCCTATGGAAAAGCAAGCATGGCATGATTAGTACAAGTAAATAAAACATATTAAAGACTTAAATATACAACTTAATCACACACATCTCCTTATCCATAGCACTTTCAATTGGCGCTTGTGTAGAAACAGACTCGAGGCAATCTCCCCTGACCTCCACCTATCTCAAGACAAAAGACTACAACCACACACTTAGTCCACCAAGAAGGGCACACAAATAGCCTAGAAGAAGGGATCCACGAACCTTGATGTGCTTAAACCCAACCAAGGGAAAACAGGTAATGCCACGGAATGCCAAGTCATGATGATGCATCTAGAAAATGTCCTCACCTCCCAACCTCAGAAACTGTGTGCCCAAGTCATCATACCCAAACTGGTGGAGGAGACGGTCGGGACAATACGCTGTAAACTGTGCTTCTCTAGCACGATCAAGATAGCCGAGGACAACAGGCTAGAGGCTGAGGTGCGCACGAGCAAGGGGATGATCAGCATCCACAGCACACTGCTGGTCATCACCTTCTGGGACATTAACCCCGGTGCAGAATGGCATAATGTGATGAACTGGCTGAGTATACAGGCATAGTACAAAACCATCCAAAGAAGCAAATCTAAGCTCAACCTCAGCAGCCCCAAACTGTTTCCCCCTTTTGGCGCTGAGCCACTGCTTCCCGCAACAGACCTCGAGAGACACATCTTCAATCTGGTCACCCTCCAAGGTCACCATGCTAACAGTCAGAAGGGATAATCGCCGAGATGTGATGCTCAGTTGAAAGTGTTCACAAAGGAACATAAACAAAAAGGGAGCAAACACATAAGAAGAATGACAGTTGCATCTTGGGTCCATAATCTGATGTACGGTGTTGTCCATCTGCTCAAAAAGGTAGCCGACAAACATTGATGCTAAAGACAACTGATGACCGCTGGATGCCAGAACGGAAAGAGGAACCAAAACCATGTGAAGACCATAGTCGGGATTGTCGGGGAACAAGAACCACGATACAACATAAAGAATAAAGGTAGCAAGGTGGCACTGGATATTGCCCTTGTGAACCATAACATTCATTGAGTTCTTGCTCTCAAACCAATAAGCAATCCAAGCATCCAAGGGACACTTCCCATGAGCAGTAGACTCGTTGACTTGCGCCTTGAAAACACGAATCTCCTCTACCAACTCCGTGTAGAGCTCAGAAAGGTTGCTAGGGATGGACTCCACGTATTAGACTTGTTGGGCAAAAACGACTCCTCCCAACGGAAGCGCAAGTAGAGCGGTGACATTGTCAATGATGACGCCAAACACACCAAAGGCACCAACAAAAGTATGCATTCGACAGCACCAGTGAGAGAGGAGTGGCATCATATAGCTAACTTCCTCTCTACTAGGGAGGTCCAAAAAGCAGTCCATGAACCGGAGAAGTCCAACACTGCAGAGTAACCGACAATACATGGTGTTCTCTAGTATAAAATGTTCCCAAGATGAATAGTTCACCAGTGATTTGGAATCGCTCGTCTTCGGTTCATGGCACCTGAAGGACATAGAACGCTCCACACGACCATAAAGGCACATCAATTCCTTCCTCTCCACGGCATGTACTCGCTGTTCTTACCCCTGGACACTGGCATAGGAAGCCAAAAACCCTTCCTGCCATCAACTATCTTAGCAAACTCATGCTCCGAAAGAAGCTCTACAATGTCAACAACCTTTGCAAAGTCAAGAAAGGGACACTCATATTTCACAGTCTTCTTCTACCCACAGGGAGCCATCACTAGCAAAAGCAAATGTATCAAAGAACAAGAAGAGAAACAAGAAACAAAAAGAGAAAATGAACACAAACAAAGGCAATAACAAAACCAAAACAAGAAAGCAACGGCAAATATAACAAGGAATCGAATGGTGTCCTCTTATATAAGCTCCACACAGGCTTGGCAGCCCAAACGATGCCATGGTAAGCTGAACGAAATGATTATCAGTCACCCACCGTCGCTCAGCCATAAAAGTTGGATTGTTACAATTATGATATTGCCCTTAAAAGGGTGGGACACCTGGTAGGCTAATTTAAATTAGTGCCACATCACCAGGCCGCCAACTCAATTAGATAAACTCTAACCCAAACAACACGCAACCCATTGCACACACATAACGATCGACCACACCGCCATCACACAACATAAGAAGAGGAAGAGACATCCCACTCCTTAACGAAGCCCTCCAGAAACCAAAGCACTAGGAGTTGGGCATTATCACCAACACACGGGGGGGCTGAAAACCTTGCCCAAACAATCGAAATACCTAAAAATGTTTCTCGATAGAAAACGCTCTACCAAAAGACAGGGGGGCTGAAAATCAAACCATAGCCACAATCTCCCCTGACAAAGATTCTCCTATCAAGAACAGGGGCTGGAAAACAAATCATCAGATAGGAATTGTCTTTTGACAAACGTGAAGCAAGGGGGTTGAGAACTTTGCCAAATGGTCAAAATACCAAAATGTTTCTCGATAGAAAGCACTTCGTCAAAAAACAAGGGGCTGAATTCACCAAAACAATCAACCCCGATGACCAAATAAACAATGCCAAATTCCAAAGATAAAAATCAACAACTAAGCAGAAGGAGAACTCAAAACAACTTCCCCCTCATGTCGCTCAAGTAGCATCAAGATACATCAAAGACATAAATGCTTATTGATAAGCTCACACTTACCAATAAACAGGGGGGTTAATAATCTACCAATTAATATATATATATATATATATACATATATATGCAATCTGCCATACACCTTAGCCAAGAATAGGAACAATTACTCGGCCCAACCAAGAGAGTGTACACTCCAAACTAGGAAACCCCCTCACCAGAAACCACAAAAGGTCACAATAACAAGAAACCACGATACTCATGGTTTTCCACACTAATCCTCTGATCTTCAAACAACGAACCAAATAAGTGTAATAATCCCCTAACTCAAAACAAATCCCTCACCCTATTATAGACCTCCAAAACGAACTTGCAACACAATTGCTTATTGATAAGCTCACACTTACCAATAAGCAGGGGGCTACTTGTAGGCACATGTTGATCACCACAACCATAATAGCGCAGAAGGTGCTAAACCAATGCTACAAAGACATCCGTGACGAGTTCACAACTCGACACAAATCTGTGATGAGCTCCGAGCCTGTATAGACTTGTGATGAGCTCAAAGCTTATACGAGCTTGTGATGAGATCAAGGTCACCACATACCTATAATAGACTTAAAGCTATGATAACGAAGACAAACCCAAAGTCGCTAGGGATCTGCGATGAGCACAAAGTTATCGTGAGCCTACGATGAGCTCAGAGCCATCATGAATCTGCGATGAGCTCATAGCCATCGCAAATCAGTAACAAACGAAGAAACATGATGACTGGCTGATATCACTCATGACAAAACACTCAATAGGATTAAGAGAGACACAAAAGACTATAACGCCACATCAGTTTAGGAGACTCACAAAAGGAAGTAGCATGCATGTATTATGAGAATCCTTAGACGAAAGGAAACCTCATCCTGAAGAGATCTCATAAGATACATGATGGAATCTTAGCAGTGTCCCCCTGACAAATAACACCAAATCAAAGATTCCCTTTCCAAGTGGGAATCAAACTCTTTTGACTCCTTTTCGGGACCTCGAGATCTCTCCCTATAAAGGGAGACGTAAATCATAACGAACACAACATTCTATCAATCAGAGCCCTCAGCCTACCCTTTGCCCTTATCTTTCCTTCGTCTTTCAAGGAGACCACTACACGTAGCCTTACCACACCACTCACAAATACAACTAGACCTAGAATCAAGGTCGGGTGACGGTTCGAATGGTTCAATCGGTAGGTCAATGGAGGGTTGAAAACATCAGTATCGGTTTGGGCCAGTTTTCAATTTGGTTGGTAGGTTCAAAAGATTTAAACTTAAAAAAAAATAAATTACATAAAAAATACAATGATATTGTTAAAAGAATAAATTTCAAAATTTAAGTTTACAATATAAAATACTTTAGACTAAGAAATATGGAAATTTTCCCACTTTCCTATATTAAACAAATTATATTTGAAATATGAAATATTAATATATATTTATGATTGGGTCAGTTCGATTTATTCGGTTTACAAATGGCCAAACTGAAACTAACCGAACTTAGTCGACCGGAAATACTAGAAAATGACCAATTTGGGTCAAGTTGGGTCAATTTGGTCAGTTTCATCAGTTTGATGAATATCCCTAGCTGAAATTAATTATTGTTATTTTTGTATTACAAAAAAATTATTATATAAAATATAAATAATTATTAATTATTTAAAAACTAAGTTATAAAACAATTATCTACTCTTATATATTTCTATTATTTAACTTTCGCTTAACAAAATTGGTGTATCACGAGTTCTCACTAGTTATTAATAAATTTAAGGGGTTTTTACTATTCAGTACACCCCCAGAAATCTTAGCTCCACTATATAATTGGGGTAGGTTCCGACTCGAAATTGATGCCAATTCATAGGCAGGTATGAGTGTTATAGGTGGAGGTGTTTATTATTTTGAATTGTTGTAGGTCTGCAATTGAATTCAGAATTCTGGAACATTCCACTGAGTTGGGTTGACCCTAATTAAACAATTTTTCTTCTCTTTATCAGCAATTGTTTCATGGCTTTTTTCAGCTTAGGAAACCCTTGGACACATCCAAAATAAGCTCTTATTTATGAGGTGATTCTTGGTTAAGAAATCCCCCAAAACTGATGGACGTACAGTCTGAGCCATCCATGATAGCAATCGGTTGATTTGGCCAGTTGAATTGTTCAAGTCATAGTCCTCAACGTTAATGAAGTGAAATGACTGAATGACGACTTTAACAATCGAAAATGTATGTAATAGGTTCATATCCATTAACGATAGTGAAATGATAGAAATGCGTACTATATCTATACATGTCATCTAATTTTTCTTTTGGCTGCGTTTGGTTGGAGTATGAATGCAAATTTGTAGAGTGCAAAACAAAAATGTTTGGTTCATGTAAGTGCAAAGTGATTCAAGATTTATACATCCACTTTGCACTTAGTTCATTTGTATTGAAAGATGCTTTAGCATTTTCATCAATGCAAATACAACTATTCCTTGCTACCAAATGGTGTTCCAGCTACTCCCACCATTAAACAAATATAAAAAATAACAGACCATTAAATAAATATAAAAAATATCAAAAATCTTTTTGTTAAAGACTTATTTTTGAAATTACAGAATCTAGCAAGTCTCTTGCTGAGTGCATTCTTGAAAGTAAGAGTAGGCTCAGCTTCTTCTGGTTCTTCTATTGAAATACAATGGCAGACATAAGAGCTATAGCTTCTTCTGGTTTTAGATCATCTAGTTGGTTTTCAAACAAACACTCTGTGCATATCAACTCTTCCCCAGAATTCATTTAACATGCAGCACATCCGTCCCTTGATCTGAAATATCAGCACCTATGCAGCCAATTTCCTTCAGTACATCAATCTGCAAAAGCATCAATATGTTATAAAGACTTCAGTTGCCATGTATCATTGCTTCTGAGATGATTTCACACTAGACTTGTATACCACAAAGCAGAAGCCATGTCATGTGAAAGCAAAAAGAAAGAGATTTCATAAAAAAATATACCCGGCATTGAAAGTCTGGCATTTGTTGAAGTGCTTCATCTGGAATTTGGTACTTCAGTGCATTAACTTCCTCTACCAAGGGGATCATTTTGTTTGCATCCTTGTCCACGCAGACATAGATTTCATAAAGCTGAGATTCACCATTCTTATAATCAACACTACAACGAATTGCAGCTGCATCTTCAAATTCATTGTTAATGGCTTCCTCTACTTCAAACGGACTGTAGTCAACATAATATGTAGGAATAATACCTGCACATGCCCATGTTGGAGAATACAGAAATACTTAGATAAGCAAATATCAGAAATCAAAATCAATAAAATGAGGGAGCAACTCACCATTCTCCCCAAGTATGCTAAGCATATTGGCATCGGATCTAAGTTTCAATGCCCTCTCAAAGTAATCATGTTGACA
>NW_010729206.1:746494-768712 GCF_000365185.1 Nelumbo nucifera
ATCAAAGACAACCCAATCCAACACCTAGTGCAGTACCATAATCAGGTCTAGAGGTCATGTGTAACTTTCCAGTTTTGCCCATCAATCTCCAAGGTCCAGGGCAATACTGGAAATCTGGTCCGATTCAATGGTTTAAGTAATCCTACACTGCATGTGCCTTGGGTCTCACCCTAGCGGCTGAGACAAGCCACCCCAACAGTTGGCAGCACCCTAGTGTCAGCCTTGGCAGGATAAATCTCCCCAGACTTATCCAACGACTGTGAATATTTAAAACCAACACAAGCCTCATTAAGTGTCCATTTTTAGGGTCTTACACAGAAGTATACCATACAACATGAATCAAACATGTACTTCATTTATTTACATTAAATATCAAAAGTACATCAGAATTGATTGAAGCTAAGGGCATACAAAAACTGTCCAACACTTCCTTGGATGAGTTATAAAAGAAAACAAGAAAAGCAGATGAGACGACTTGCTTTTGCGAACTCAAAACCGATAGTCAAGGGGAAAACCTAGACCTGAAACCATGAAATTCACCGAAGTATTGCCCACCCAAAAAGTTGTCAAGGATTTTTAAGGGGAAAGGATTTCTTGGTGAGATGTAGGCTTCTTCTTCCTTGGATGAGTTATAAAAGAAAACAAGAAAAGCAGATGAGACGACTTGCTTTTGCGAACTCAAAACCGATAGACAAGGGGAAAACCTAGACCTGAAACCATGAAATTCACCGAAGTATTGCCCACCCCAAAAGTTGTCAAGGATTTTTAACGGGAAATGATTTCTTGGTGAGATGTAGGCTTCTTCTTCCTTGGATGAGTTATAAAAGAAAACAAGAAAAGCAGATGAGATGACTTGCTTTTGCGAACTCAAAACCGATAGACAAGTGTAAAACCTAGACCTAAAACCATGGAATTCAGCGAAGTATTGCCCACCCAAAAAGTTGTCAAGGATTTTTAAGGGGAAAAGATTTCTTTGTGAGGTGTAGGCTTCTTCTTCCTTGGATGAGTTATGAAAGAAACCAAGAAAAGCAGATGAGACGACCTGCTTTTGTGAACTCAGAACCGATAGACAAGGGTAAAACCTAGACCTGAAACCATGAAATTCAGCGAAGTATTGCCCACCCAAAAAGTTGTCAAGGATTTTTAAGGGGAAAAGATTTCTTGGTGAGATGTAGGCTTCTTCTTCCTTGGATGAATTATGAAAGAAAACAAGAAAAGTAGATGAGACGACTTGCTTTTGCGAACTCAGAACCGATAGACAAGGGGAAAACCTAGGCCTGAAGCCATGAAATTCAACAAAGTATTGCCCACCCAAAAAGTTGTCAAGGATTTTTAAGGGGAAAAGATTTCTTGGTGAGATGTAGGCTTCTTCTTCCTTGGATGAGTCGACCTAAAAGCTTACTCTATGAAATCGAAGGCAGTTCAAGGTCGTTCAGAGTTGTTCTACTCCGTTTTTACTCTGTTTCTCCTCTATATACTCCATTTCTACGTAGTCACTCGCAGCTACCTTTGGCTCGCAATTCAGAGTCGCTCTCCGTTCTCCTCTCTCTTTTCTTCGAGTGTTTTGGAGAAAAAAACTCAAAACCAATGAAACCACAATACCTATTTACTTCGACCGACCATAGGAGCAAGTTTTTCTTTCATTTTTAGAAAGTAATATTTTCTCCTCTTTTAGATACAAACCTAAGAAAATATACAAATTTCATCGAAAATTCATGCTTTTTTGAAACCTAACCAAACGAATGCAAATCTGAACCGGAGTGCAAATTTGCAACGGTTCAAATTTGCACTCCAACCAAACGCAGCCTTAGGCTGAGTTTGGAAGAAGTACAAATGCAAATATGTAGAATGCAAAACCTTATATTTTGTATTATTTTGTATGTATTTACGCTGTTGTACTGCTTCCAAACTGAGCCTTACCGATTTTTGGACTGCATTCCCCCTCAGAAATCTGAGTTACAGCCCGCTAGTCTACTAGTAGCCCCCAATAAACCGCATGCATCCTGCTCGTGAATTTGACATCAATCCACGGTCAAGATTCAGTCCACCCCTAGATGGACCTCTAAATTTTAAGGGTTGGACTGACCTATAAAAACCCCTTCTCTTTATTAATGATTCAAATGTCTTTCTTCTAATAAATTTGAACCATCTCTAATCTTATCTCTTCTCAAGTTCACAACATGCTTTTCTTCCCTAAAATGACACCATGAAATCACAACCTTTCTACAAGAAATTATTTAGCAACTAGACATTCTTTTCCTTAATCAAATGTTCCACTCTCACCATATATGGCCAAATTATGATGTCCTTCAATTGGTGGTCAACAACTCTCCTACCCTTTCGAAATAATTTGGGTCTGGCCCAGTCTCCATTTGAAGGTTAAAACTTAAAAACCACAACTGCAACAAGATCAGCCTGGTTTCTATCTAACTTTGAATTGAGGCAGCGTCAAATATTATTGCAGCTCCACCACCAATCTGCAGCCTTTGCCAGACTCACCATTTGGGTAAAAAGTTAAATGATCTTATTATCATTATACATGTACGACCTGGATCACAATCCACCGCAAAATGGCTACTAAGTAATATATTAGAAGGTCAAAGATTCAATCTTCCTCATATCAAAAAATGAAAAAGAAAAGATTAAATCTTACGGGAAAAAGAAAAGATTAACATACTTGAAACTACAAGGTGGGATTGGTGGTGGAAAAAGGAAAATATCTACATCCAAATTTAATTCATTCATATTCCAATTCAAATGGAACGTTTTCTGTTGTGCATTAATATTCCGATTCAAAAGGAAAATGTCTACCAAAACAACGTTTTCCACTATTATTGTGCCTTCTTTCAAGGTAGAAGACAATGACCAATGTCTTCTTTTAAATGATAGTTTTGACATTTTAAAAAGTTTTAAGTGATACATATCATCATGTGATACAGACAATTGATGAAGTATTAACGGCAGAGACCTATATTAGAGGCATTTTGAAAGTTCAGATATTACAGAGACACGTTTTAAAGTTTGGGGACTGACTTGATACAAACCCTAAATAAAAAAGGAGTACAAACTTGAAGTCAAATGGGATGTGAGTGAACGGCAATATCATCACTAATTCCTTGGCGAAAAGAATAAGCTAGTCAAGTCCTGGCACTAACAAGAGGCGAGTGAGGCGATATCAAGTGTGGTGACATGACCACCTCTTCATATCTCCGAGATGATAAGCTTAATCGGAGGTTATTTTTCAGCCAACTCTTGTTCTTTACAGGCACGTTTGCTTCCTTGGGATGAAGCACGAAGTTCTGAATTCTCCGCAGAGCCACTTCCATAATTTCACTGTCCATATTCGCAAAGCATACTCTGAACCAACCAGGTTCCGTGCAATGGAAAGATGAACCAGGCGAAACATTGAGCTTAACGTCGTTGATAATCACACGCCACAGCTCCATCTCTGCTTCGGCAGTTGGTTCTTTGAGGAGACCCCTCAAGTCCATCCAAAAGAAAAGACCGGCGTTGCTCTTCAAACAATCAATTCCCACTTGGGCAAGCTTCGTCGTGAAGATCTTATGTCTCGTCGCTAGCCTTATTGCACTCTCCTGGATGAAGCTCTCAACAAACTCGTTATCTGACAAGATCGATGCGATTAGGTGTTGCGTCTGTGTGGAGACAAGTCCAAAGCTGGACATCTTGCGACTGCTGTTCATTACGGCATCATTATATGAGTACACTATGCCAACCCTGAAGCCTGGTAGTCCCATGTCCTTAGAGAGACTATAGACGATGTGAATGAGATCACGATTGCACTCGGTGTCTTCCTCTATTATCTCAGAGATGCTTATGAAATTGGTAGGATGGCTGAAGACAGTTCCTGCGTATATCTCATCAGAAACTAGGTGGATGTTCTTTTGGTTGATGAAGCTTACTAGGGTTTTTAATGTGTCTCGATCTAAGATTGTCCCTAGTGGGTTTGATGGATTTGTAACGACCAAACCCTTTACTTTGATGTTGGCCTCTTGGGCTTTCTTGTATGCCTCTTCCAGTGCACCTCTAGTGATATTGAATTTGTTAGAGCTGTTGCAAATGACTGGAACAAGTTGAACTCCTGTTCTCCACCTCAAATCTCGATCAAAACTGCAGCACAAGTGTACGACAAAATTAATGAAGGATGCACGACAAACTAACAGAGAGAGAGAGATTACACGAGTGCAGGATGGCAATGGGGCAGGGCACCTCCTCCCTGTAGCCAAAATCTCTTACCCCGTTTCTGCCTATCGGGATGGGGAATCCCTAAATTTCCCCCCTTTTGAAATTAAATTATTAGAATTTAAAGGTATTTTAAATATTGGATTATGAGAATTTAAGGATATTTTAAACATCAGATTATGATCGTAATGGTTTTAGGAATTTAGAAGAAATTTAAAGATATTTTAAAATTAATATTAAATCAAAATATATTTTAATAATTTACCATTGAATTTGAAGAATTATATATATACAAAACCCATCGCCACCCATCCCCATTTCAACAGGAGTGTCACAACTGAATAGTCATAATAAAATCGAAAACGTAAAACCATTCCCAACCATTGAATAATCGAGACTCATCAGGTTGTTTAGCTGAAAAGCTTTGGCAGTTGAGTGTTTAGATCCATGGCCGGACTGGTCAAACAATAAACCGTAGTTGATAAATCTTATTACATTGGTCAGCTTCAATCCCTTTTTGCTTTTAAGCCTTTTAACCTAGCTAATAGCGATTAACAACTCCTAGAAAAGGATGTCAGCAAAAAAAGAGAAAACAAAAACGAAAAGCAAACACCTGGAATGGTATATTCATATAACAGTCATCACTGTAACTCCTAGAAAATAAAAAGTTTACATAAATTAATTTGAGAGAGAGAGAGAGAGATTACGCAGGATAGTAGGGTGAGGGGACTAGGAAGGCATCACCAGGGTCGGCCAAACAAAAAGCTAGCATTTCTTGAGCTCCAGTTGCTCCACCGCTCATGACTATGCGCTCTGGGTCGAACGTGATCCTACCTCCTCTTACTCTCCCCATAAAATTTGCGACAGCCTGGGGAGATTGAGAAACATGTTTTATTAATATAACATCTCGACCACTACAACTGAACTAAATTTCTGATTATAACAATACCACAGACAGTAATATTAACTACTAGTAGCGATCGAGTTCGTACCTTTCTGAAGGACAACAACCCATGATAGTCCTGAAAGATAGCAGTATCCTTGAATCCGTTAACTCCTTGGGTGGTGCAAATTGAAGCTTCCGGGTGTCTGTTAATCCAGTCTTCAATCAAGTCAAAGCAAAGCTGCAAATGCAATTAAGCAAGAGAACATGATAACTGTAAGGAACAGTGTATAACCTTGTATTTTATATTATTTTGTATGTATTTATACTATATATATTTGTATTTATATTCCTTCCAAACTAAGACTAAGGAACAGTGTATAAAAACGATATCAAACCAATCCTTCAAAGGACCTGATTTTCTGCAAGACCCATCTGTATAACTCCATTAGGATTCTGAGTAGGGTGAAAAGGATCCCTATCGTAAGCCTTCCATCCATCAAAGTAAGGAGACTCTTCGCTGTGCCCGTCGTTGGTTGCAATCTTAGACAACACGTTGTATTGTTGTTCGCACCCCATTATCGATGAAATGTAGGTAGTGCTAACAGCAATTATAACTTGCTAGTTGCTAGCTACCAATGCTGTGAGAGATGTGGATAGCAGGTGGAGATGGAAGGAAGAATTTATAGAAAATGGAGATAATGGCAACTAACCCAGTCATCATCACTCATTGCTGGGAAGAGAGGAAACAGAGGGGAATTCAAAGTCGTCTATAGCAATTCTGAAACACGTGATATTGAGACATGGAAAACTGAAAGTCTTTTAATTGGACTGAAGTTTTTGATTCTTCGTTAATTAGCTTAGTAGATTGCAGCTGGTAGTGCCTTTGATTTTTAACCGCCTTCTCTTCTTCTGAAGCTCATGAGAGAGCTTAGGTCTTAAAACGAAACTTCGTGCGAAGAAACTACCATTGAAAGTTTGACAAATTCTCAACCCAGAAAACTGAGCCAAGTTAACTGCATCCCTACAGACAGCTTTATCAGTACTCACAAATCACAAGCTAATCAGCTTAAGAATGGGAAATTACATTTAGCCCATCTAGTTTTGATAAGATGGAGTTTTATATCGATTTTATCAGTGCTAACTTTTCAGTGTTATTTTATACTCATTTAAGATGTAAAATAACATCTCATCCAAACGTAGGGAGAAGTACCGATTAACCCAGCTCAGAATTTACTAGCCACGAAGTACAGGGGGAATGCATCCCGTGAATTGAAGCCAAATTCACTGGCAGGATGTGGTTTATAGGGGCATGAAGGCTAGTCGTAGGGAGTGGCTGGAATTCAGAATTCTGCATCATGTGTATTCGTACTTTTCCCATATAAAATCAAACGAACATCTAAAGTTTACCTTGATTCGATTTTTCACCTCAAACGAACATGTAAATTACGGGACCATATAATTACCAAAAAAAAAGGGGGACCATACGTGGGTTTTGGCCCCAAAGTTCTATATGTTTGTTTTCTCCCATGCATAACTTAATTTTCTTCACCTATTCCGTGTTTCTTGCATTGGGCCCTACCATGGTTGAATCTTGTAGTTTGGACCTACTTTGACCTTACTATATTTATATGTCGGTGGAGAAGTTTCTTAAATTTAAAAATAAAAGATAAAAATTAGGATGAAAAAGAAAAAATAAAAAAAAAATAACCTCTTAGGATTGGCAATGGAGCAGGGTGAGGCCGGGTTTTGCATAACCTGTCCCGGCCGACCCCAAACTTAAATGTCCCACTATGTTCCTGACCCGAACCCTAGCAGGACCAGAAATCCTAATCCCATCGTTATGGGGAATGGGGATTTCCAAATTTTCTATGCCCGACCCGAGTCATTCTTATTTGTATATTTATAAGTTTTTTTTTTTATTTTTTTTACTTGTATACTTTCAATCCTGCCTCACGCATCCAAAACGTTTATTGTTAAGCTCAGGTGGTATTATTTGTCGCTTTTTCCTTTCTCTTGAGTCTTGATGCAGTGAGATCCGGGCACTCCTAACAGGCTAGAACCTGGCTCCTAGCTGTGATTGACAGCACCAGAGACAAAGAGGAACGTGAAGAATTTCCGGGGAGCTCTCTCGGCGGGAAGGCTCCGATGCTTAAGTTAGAACTTTGAGAAGACTCAAGGAAAATGCAGAGAGAAAACTAAGAGTGCTGATAGTGCTAGCTTCAATACCTTTGTTTTGCAAGGGTCGGGGTTCTCTTATACCGAAGATCTGTCAAATCAGGTGTAACCGCCTCTTCCGTAGTCGTTACTACTAGGGCTGAGGTGACGGGTGTAGGCAGCTGTTGCAAGGTACGGATTCATCAAGCGTGCCATGCTTTTCAGAGATGACAGGCACGACGCCGCCTGACGAGGGACGTGGACGCTACCTCCAGATTCGGCAGGTACGACTGTCAGGCGAATCTTCCCTGCAGGTTGTCGATCTACTTTGCACAGATCTACCTTGGGCTGAACTACCTTGCACCGAGGTGCTTACACTGGAGGCGAGCCTCAAGCAAGTATGGACAGGAGTGTTGACAGTGCTGGCCCGAAGTGTTTCTACCTTGGGACACTAGCCAAAAGTCGGAGTGTTCCCTTCTTAGGAAGGAAGAGCTCGAGATTCATTAGGGAGAGATTGGGTCTCAAGGGGAGCTTGGGTCTCCTCGCATGGAGGGAGCTTGGGGCACTCCACCCTTAGGGAGGATTTGGAGTGAGCTGGGTCTTGCTTTCCGGCGAGTTGCCACATCCGCTAAGTCGTTCGGCCAGGCCTCGGCGAGCTTGTTACGCCGAGTGTGGCCAGGCTGTCGCGCTAAGTTATCACCTATACCAGGTCATGTCCACATGTCCCCGTGCTACGAGGTCGGGCCAAAACATCCCCTACAATTGCCCCCCACTCCCCGTGCTGGGGGTTCTGACCCAGCGCGGGGAGTTCGCGGTGTGCCTGGTGGATTTGGCTCGGAGCTTAGGGCTTCTTGTCCGCCAGCTCATTGGTCAGACCAGTTCTCTGCTCGGCTAAACCAGGAGCAGCCCGGGTCGCGTACAGTCTACGCGCGAACATCACGCGATTTATGAACTCCGCGGACGTCAAAAATGTGCTAAATTGAATTCGCCTCGAGGGTCGTGTAGCTGGTATTCATGAGAACCGTCAGATCATTTGAATCTCGACCGTTGACGCCCGCGTATAGTGGCTATAAATAGTAGGGCTCCTGGCCATTTTTCCTTCGCCATAAGTTCCCAGCCTTTGTCTTGAGCTCGCGTCCAAAGCCTCCAGCTCGAGTCAGTTCTCCCTAGTTCAGTTGTCTTCCTTTGGTGAGTCACCTTAGCCTCCTTTTCTTCCAATTTCTTTTCATTATGTCTAGTTTCGATAGTCAGTTAGACAAGCCCGAGGTGGGTACCTCAGCTCAGGGTGACCCCGCCGGAGTCCAGTCTCCCGAGGTGCGGGAGGCCTCGGGTAACCTGGCGTCCACCTCTCATCGAGGTCAGATGCCGGATAGGTTCGGTCCTTCCACTATGACCTTGGAGAGGCTCTGATACCTCATCCGGTAGTACAATCTGCCTAGGGAGTATGCCTACAGTCTACCTGCAGGTAACTTCCCATGGGAACACGGCCCTGACGAGGTCGTGATCTTCCAGGAGCATCTTATAGCCGATCTCCATCTTCCTTTCCACCCTCTCATTGTAGAGGTCATGAACCATTTTAATGTTACAATAGACCAACTTCACCTGAACTCCGTTCGTAACGTAGTCGGGACCATCTCCCTCTGTTGTGAGTACGTCCTCCCTTTAAATTTAGACATCTTTTGTTCCATCCTAACAAAAAAGAAGAGTGCTTCATGCTTCCCGAGCACAGGAGGGCCTACTACTTGTCCCCTCGCCCGGGCTTCAAGCTGCTACACAAGCTTCCTAGCAAAATCCCGGCCTACCGGAACACTGCGGGGTGGCCCTTCCCTACTCATTGGAGGGCGGCTGTTCAAGACCCCAACATTATTCTGGATAAGAAGACAAGGGAGACGCTCTAGTCGTGGGCTGAGCTCGGGTTTAATTACAAGAATTATATCGTCGAGAGCAAGCTCATACAGGCCGACTTGAGCCCGGGTAGGTAGTCTTACTTAGTACCTTAGTCACTTGGCTTGCACCTTCTTGTTTTTTGAGTTTACTAATGTCGAGCTCTGTTGCAGGTCCCATGGAAGCAGAGAAACTTAAGGGGGAGAAGCTCTTCAACCACATGAAGGGGAGAAAGAAGCGGGCTGCCAAGAGAGCTCGCATCGAGTCCCCACAAGCCCCCACTCCCGAGCCCAAGCTCCCGCAGGCTCCTATTTCTGAGCCCGAGCTTCCTGATGCTCCTCCGATCATTGATTTGGAGGAGTCCTTACCACCTCGGGAGCCCAAGACCTCGGCTTAGCCTGCTACAAAGGCAGCTGCGGAGCCTAAGGTCATCACCGGGGCCACCGACGCAGCAGCTGAAGCCTCCGCCGAGCCCATCCGCACAGCCGAGATGGCGATTTCCAGCTCTGGGAGTCAAGAGGGAGCCCGAAGCATCCTGGTCCCTCATTGCAGTCTTCAGAAGAGCAAGGGGGCTGTCTACGCCGAGGAGGTCTCGATCTGGGCCGACCTCACTCCTGCTCATCTCGGAGCCCGAGCTGCTACCCACACAATGGTTGTAAGTTTTCTCTCCCTTTTTTTTTATATCTCCCCCTTTTTTTTCATTATCTCTTCGGTGCTAACCAGCCTTTTTTGTCAGGCGAACTCCATCATGCATGCCTTGACCCTTCAGTCTAAGAGGAACCTAAAGCGGGCTCTAACTGCCAAGGAGTCGTCTCGCGCAGCCCACGCTGATTTGAGGGCAGCTTGCGGCCAAATCCACCATCTGGAGAGTGATGCTGTGGCTTAGAAGAACGTCATCGCAGCACTGATGGCGGAGAAGGAAGAGTTGGCACGTGAGAGGGACGTGCTGAGGAGTGAGGTGGACGCCCTCAAAGAAGAGGCAGAAGGCCTCAAGGAGAATAAGAAGGCCCTTCTACACGAGGTGGAGTTCCTCAAGGTCGATATCGAGGAGAAGACCAAGATCTTCGCTCAAGCCATAGACGAGACAAAGATCAAGGTTGTTATGGACTATGTCCAATCGGACAAGTTCGATGCCGTTCTGGGGCAGGCCTATCGTAAGGGCTTCAAGCTCAGTAGGTGGTTAATAAGGCATACATACCCCGAGCTCAACACAAGTGCCATCACCACCTCACGAATCACGAACGAGGTAGCCCATCAAGCTATAGAGAATCCGGATTCTATAGCGGAGAACGGTGACGAAGAGGCAGATGTCACCGACCGGGCTGAAGCTTCTGAGGAGGTCCCGTGCAGAGATGACGAGCCCTCGAAGTAGTTGTTCTTTGTACTCCGAGCCTGCGAGCTCAAATTTAGTTTCCTTTTTCCTTTCTTTTTGTCAAGCTCATTGTACAAAACTATCTATTAATGAAATTAGCTTTTTTTTTTTTGCCAAGTGTTGTTACTCGCCAAAGTAATTGTTTTATCCGAGCTATCATAGTTAAGCACGAAGTAGGGTTTCTCAACCGTTTCCATTTCAAACTGTCTCCCAGTACCTCGCAAGGGTGGTTTTCATGACGTACACCGAGGTGACTGACATAGTAAGGCATATGCCCGAACTGTCTTCCAGTTGTACGCCGAGGTGAGCCAAGCATCATGGAATCCATACCAATCTACTTGCGTCCTTGACATACTATGCACTGTGGTGCCAAGCCCCTTGGTCAGCTCGGTATTTTAGCCCTTTGGCTGGGGGGGGAGTGGCTTCAGCCACTTTGAGTTCTCGTGTCATAGAGGCGACTAGGTTTTTACGTTGAGGTCTTTTGTTAGTTCGGCATTTTGGCCCTTAGGTTCTGGGAGTGACTCGTGGTCTACTCTTGGAGTTCGCCCATGGCATAGAAGCAATTGGGTCTTATCGCACCAAGGTCTTTGTTTGCTCGGCATTTTGGCCCTTAGGCTCTGGGAGTGACACGTGGTCTACTCTGTTATTTATAGGTAATATTGCCTTAGGTTGACAATATTCCATGCCTGAGGTACTTGTTTCCCTTCTAGGGTTTTGAGCTCATATGTTCCTTCCCCGAGCACCCACTTTACTCAGTAGGGTCCTTCCCAGTTCGGACTGAGCTTACCAACACCGGGCTTAGGCCCCTTAACCTTACGGAGAACCAGGTCGCCGACGCGAAGAGTCCGCTTCTTGACCCTGGCGTTATAGTACTGAGCTACTCTTTGCTGGTAGGCCGTGGTCCTGATGTATGCGAGGTCCTGTACTTCGTTAAGTAAGTCGATGTTGGTATGTAGCTCGTCTTCATTTTCCTTGTCATCATACACTTCTAGTCTCAGCGAGGGAACCTCGATATCGGCTGGTGTGGCTGCTTCGGTGCCGTAGGTGAGGTTGAAGGGGGTCTCTCTTGTAGCGGTCTTTACCGTGGTACGATAATCCCATAATACACTGGGCAGCTCGTCTGCCCATAGTCCCTTAGCTCGGTCCAAGCGTGCCTTTAGTCCGCGGAGGATAGCTTTGTTCATGACTTCCGCCTGACTATTTGCTTGAGGGTGCGCCACTGAGGTGAAGTTCTATTGAATTCCCATGACTTGGCACTAGTTCTGGAATTTGATGTCCTCGAACTGCTTACCGTTGTTGGAGATCAGTACCCGAGGTAGTACAGAATGACACACTATGCTCTTTCGAAAGAACTTCTGCACATTCCAGGCTGTGATTGTTGTGAGAGGTTCAGCCTCGACCCACTTGGTGAAATAGTCAACTGCCACCAATAGGAACATTCTTTGCCCTGTTGCTGGTGTTAATGGCCCGAGTATGTCGATCTACCACTATGCGAATGGCCACGGGCTAGTGAGGTATTTTAGGTCGGCGGCAGGCCGGTGGTGGATGTTGGCGTGCTTCTGACACTTGTCGCATTTTTTGATGAGCTCGGTCGCGTCTGCCTTCATCGTTGGCCAGTAATATCCCTGTCGCAGTGCTTTCTGAGCGAGGGCTCTGCCCCCCAAGTGTCCATCGTACAGGCCCTCATGAGTATCGCAGAGTACGAGTGATAGCTATAAATATATAACCCTAGAAAATGCACTAGTTATCAAGTAGTAGAAAAATATCGTTCCCACAGGGATTTAACAAAATAAGTATTAGAACTACCGTCTTCCCTAATTATCTGGACAATCGAATTTCAGATTTGAGCAAGATCTACTGAAAATAAAAACTAGGGAAAGATAATAGAAACAAAGGTGATCACTAACCGAATATGTAATGGATGAAATTGCTAGGGCATTCGGTCCACCTAACCAATGTAATGAATATTGATGGGTTCGATTAACCAAGATTATTTGTCATTCCCATAAGCTGAGATCTTTCCAATGTTATTTAATATTCTCTCTCGAGATATACTAAACCTACGCCCATCAGGTAGTCCTTCGATCTCTCGAGTAGAGCTCTCAAGATGGGACTGCATTAAGTCCAAGAAGACCATGAAATTAAGATGAATCATGTATATATATCTCTATATACCATTCAATTCACACTATGAATTATTCAGTCGATTATGTGAATTCCTCTCTCRATTCATTCACATAACTCAAATCAATTAAGAGGTGGCCAAGCTCTTAATTGCATTAAGCACAATAATTCATAGACTATATGAAAATCACAATCTTGGATAAATCATAAAGATAAAAATATATTYATTAACATGATTAGGCTTTCCTCAGCCCTAGCAAGAAACAAATCAGTTCATGATAGAAGAATTAAAGCAAACAAAGGGAAAGAAAGAACTCTTGGAATCGCCCATGGTGTTGAGATCTCCTCCTCTTGCCACCACCTTCTTCTTGCAGTTTCTTGAGTTCTTGCTCATTTCTTGATTGATTGCTCCTTGCTTCTTGATTCAATCCCCAAGATTGAGTGATACCTAAAGCTGGTCTGCCCTCTCCTTTATATAGCTTAAAGGGGAGGGGGTGGTCTCCTACTTCCTCTTGAAGTTGATCTTACAAAAATAGAAAGTCCTATCCTAATTCTACTCTTATCWCTTTATCTAATGAAYTCAATCCCTTTATCTCTCTAAGATTACATCAAGAATTTAGATCTGTGAGGACTCTTCTCAGTTTCTTGTTCTTGGATTCGTATTAGACSTCCTCTGYGAATTKGGCTTCAGCCAGGCTTTTCTGCAAGTTGGGATTCAGCTGCGGATTGGGCCTTCCTATGAATTTTCCCCAACTTTGGACCCGGATTTGACCTCGATGCAGGCCAAATCTGCGAAAGCCCAAAACATGAAAGTTGTGGATTTTCCTCTTATCTTTCCCGTGGGTCTTGAATCAGCCCAATCGGAGTTTGGAGACACGAGTTAGGCCCAGATTACTGAACGATGTTGAAACTGTGAAAAATCATTCGATTTGTCTTTCTTTGCTCCTGATGCCTTTTTTCATGCCCTGAACTGAAATACAAGAAATATGAGTCCAATTAAGTACTAATTTAGTATCAAAGACAGAATAATTGGGGATAAAAAATATGATAAATTCTACTCTCATCAAATCCCCCCACACTTAAACTTTGCCCGTCATCGGGCAAGAGAAAACTCAACACAAAATTAAAACAAGAACAAGCTAACTAAAAGATTGTTTTGGATTTTTCTCAACAGGGTATTGGTTCTCCCGCATGCCTTGATCCAGTATTAAAAGTCCTTCCATTCATCCATTTCTTTTCCTCTTTAACTTGTCAAAGAATAATCTTAAATTGCCAATCCTCATGTCTCCAAGTGAAATCGCCAATCAAGGGAAAGAGGCACCTCTTCGCATGAATAATTTAGGGCTAGAGTAAGCCTTCTTTGTTTTCATAATCACATGCAGCAAGATTCAAAAAAAATACCCTCTCATGATTTTTTTCAGAATGAAACAAGGAATGTTATTACATAAGCTTGCTCATGTATCACATCTCCACCACTTATCATGAGTCCAATGCATCAAAAGGTGAATTAGGGTTTGGGATCTAGGGATGAGTGCATTTTATGCTCCATCTCACCATTTCCTTATTCTTTTAGTGTGAGTGCATTTTATGCTCCGTCTCACACTAGTTCTTTTTTTCTTTCGGTGTGAGTGCATTTTATGCTCCATTTCCCACGAGTATATATATAATTTTTTTTTTTTGGATAAATAACACGTTCCAATACATGAACTCATTATCGTGGTCTCAACATGCCTAACAAAACAAGTTCTAGAATAATCAAACCATGTTTGTCCGTTAAAAACCAAATGCTCACAAGGGTCAAATCTGTATTGCATCTTTCCCGTTGATCATTCAAACTACTAAGATACCTTCCATAGCCAAAACTTTCAGCTAGATTTGCTTGCATCCTTTCTTGTCTATCCTACCTAAGCACATGATTCAAGGTATTTTGCAATCATTCACAAACAAGTCTCTAAGGAGCAGAAATTTCAAAAGGAAAGGTTAAAAAGTGATGATCAAAGCATGCTAGAGTTCTAAAAAAAATTATCAACCCCTTAATCCTCCCCCACAATTAAGATATACATTGTCTTCAATGTATGGAATATGCATAACAAGAACAAGGAGAGAAAGATTTAAGAGGACTTCCTTGAATGCCTTGTTGAGATCCTACAGATGTGAGATATGAAAAAAACACACTCATAAGAAAAAAAAATGAACAAAACAAACAACTAAACTTAATGGGTTGCCTCCCACAAGCGCTCTTTTTAAGTCGTGAGCTTGACTTTCACATTTCTTTCATGGCAGTTTCAAAGAGAGAATGGGCCCATGGTGGATGGGTTGCTCTCCTTCAATATAATGTTTCAACCGTTGTCCATTTACCTTGAATGTACTCCCATCATCATTATGTAGTTCAATTGCTCCATGAGGGAATACCTTAGCCACTACAAAGGGCCCACTCCACCTGGTTTTCAATTTCCCAAGAAATAGCTTCAGGTAGGAATTAAAGAGCAGCACCTTATCTCCTTCCTTGAACTCCTTCCYAGCAATTCGAGAGTCATGCCAAGCCTTGGTTTTTTCTTCGTAAGTGCAGGCATTCTCATAAGCTTGATTCCTCCATTCATCTAACTCATTGAGCTGAAGTTTCCTTGCATCACCTACATTGCTTAATTCAAAATTCAAAAATTTGGTAGCCCAATAAGCTTTATGTTCCAACTCGACGAGTAGATGGCATGCTTTGCCAAAAACTAATTGGTAGGGAGACATACCAATTGGGGTTTTAAACGCAGTACGGTAAACCCAAAGTGCATCATCTAACTTCAAGGACCAATCTCTCCTGGATGTGGTGACCGTCTTTTCTAAAATCTGCTTTAGTTCCCTATTAGAGACTTCTACTTGGCCGCTGGTTTGAGGGTGGTAAGGGGTTGCAATTCGGTGTGTAACACCATATTTATTTAACAGTTGTTCAAATTGTCTATTGCAGAAGTGCTTTCCCCCATCACTTATGATAGCTCGAGGTGTTCCAAAACGAGTAAATATGAATTTTTTCATAAATTTAATGACAACTCGAGCATCATTAGTAGGGTAAGCCCATGCTTCCACCCATTTGCTCACATAATCCACAGCCACAAGTATATAAGAATTATTAAYAGATTTTGGRAARGGTCCCATGAAATCGATGCCCCATACATCAAATATTTCGCAGACAAGAATGTTGCTTAAGGGCATCTCGTTTCTTCGGGAGATATTACCTGTCATTTGGAAATGATAGCAAGCACTTACATATGCAAAGACATCCTTGAAGAGTGATGGCCAATACAAAYCGCTTTGGAGAATTTTTGAGGCGGTTCTTGATGCTCCATGGTGACCTCCTGCTTCTTTGTCATGATAGAATTTTATAACACTTTGTACTTCCCCCTCAGGAATACATCTCCTTATCAAACCGTCCCTGCAGATTTTGTACAAGTAAGGTTCGTCCCATAAGTAATACTTAACATCAGAGAAAAATTTCTTTCTCTGCTGATATGTCAGGTGGAGAGGCATCACATTCCCTGCCAAGAAATTATCCAAATCAGCAAACCACGATTCATTATTAGCATTAATTGCATATAGTTGCTCATCTGGGAATTCATCATGTAAGGCTGAATTATCAATATTTTCAACATACTTTTCATCCAACCTTGATAAATGGTCAGCTACTGTATTTTCACTACCCTTCTTGTCCTTAATTTCTAAATCAAATTCTTGCAACAACAAGATCCATCATAGCAGCCTAGATTTTGCATCTTTTTTAGCAAGCAAATATCTCAAGGGAGCATGGTCAGTGAATATGATAGCTTTAGATAAGAGCAGATAGGATCTGAAATTTTCAATAGAAAATACTACTGCAAGTAGTTCCTTTTCGGTAGTGGAATAATTTTTTTGTGCTTCATTCATGGTCCTACTTGCATAGTAAATGGTATGAAATTTCTTATCYTTTCTTTGCCCTAAMACTGYGCCYAAGGTATCATTGCTTGCATCACACATTATTTCAAAGGGTAGTTCCCATTTAGGAGCTGATACAATCAGCGCTTGAACCAATTTCTTTTTAAGAGTGTTGAATGCATTCAAACACTCATCATTGAAATCAAAAGGCACATCCTTAACTAGTAGATTTGTTAGGAGCCTAGCGATTTTAGAGAAGTCTTTGATGAATCGCCTATAAAAACCGGCATGCCCGAGTAAACCCCTAACATCCTTTAATGACTGAGGTGGGGGTAGCTTTTCAATCAGTTCTATTTTAGCTTTATCAACTTCGATGCCCCGGGAGGACACCTTATGCCCTAGAACGATTCCTTCCCTAACCATGAAATGACATTTTTCCCAGTTCAAAACAAGGTTAGATTCCTCACACCTTTGAAGTACATTTTCCAAATTAAGCAAGCATTCATCGAATGATGATCCATAAATAGAGAAATTGTCCATGAAGTCATCGATGAAGTGACCAAATAATGACATCATACACCGTTGGAAAGTGGCAGGTGCATTGTACAGTCCAAATGGCATTCTGCTAAATGCAAAGGTTCCATATGGGCAAGTAAAAGTAGTTTTTTCCTGATCTACCAGTGCAATGGGTACTTGAAGGTACCTGGAGTAGCCGTCTAGGAAGCAATAATATTCATGCCTTGCAAGTCTCTCTATCATCTGGTCAATAAATGGCAAAGGGAAGTGATCTTTCCTAGTGGCCTCATTTAGTTTTCGATAGTCTATGCACATCCTCCAGCCAGTTATTATTCTTGTAGGAGTTGATTCATTATTTTCATTTTTAATTACAGTAATCCCACCCTTTTTTGGTATGACTTGAATGGGGCTTACCCATGATGAATCTGAAATTGGATATATAATACCTGCTTCGAGCCATTTCAGAATTTCTGCCTTTACTACCTGTTGCATTTTAGGATTTAGCCTCCTTTGCGGTTGTGCCTTGGGACTGCAATCTTCCTCCATTAGAATTTTGTGTGTGCATACCAACGGGCTGATCCCCTTTATGTCTGCGATGCTCCATCCTATGGTCGGTATGTGTTGCTTGAGCACCCTATAAGCTTTTCCTCCTGGAGACCTGTCAATTTAGAAGAGATAATTACAGGTAAGGTGGAACTGTCTCCCAAAAACATATATTTTAAATGAAAAGGTAAGGGTTTAAGTTCCAAAGCTGATGGTGCTTTGATGGAGGGTAATAATTGTTTAGAGGAAGTCAGCCCATCTAATGGTAGAAATCTCCCTTGTCTTGGCTTGCACATTTCTTGGCCGGCCTCTAAATAATTTATTGCCTCCTCTACTTCGTCCTCCATTACCTGCATGTTATTACAAGAATTAATGAGATAGTTTGCAAGGGGGTCATCTAACTTTGATTTATTAATTTATGCTGCCACCACATCAATGGAGTCGATTACATATATTTCATGTTCTTTCGTGTTAAGATACTTCAGGGTTTGGAAAACGTTAAATATCATTTCTTCTCCATTAATCCTAAGAGTAAGTTGACCCTTTTGTACATCAATTAAGGCATTACCAGTAGCAAGAAAGGGTCTCCCTAGAATTAATGGCATCGATCTGTCATCCTCCATATCCAACACAATGAAATCAGTAGGGATGATGAAATTCCCTACTTTAACTAAGACATCTTCCACTATTCCCCTAGGGTATTTAATGCTCCGATCGGCCATTTGTAAGGTAATGGTGGTAGATGTTAGTTCATGTAATCCAAATCTCTTAAAAATAGAGTAGGGCATTAAATTTATACTAGCACCAAGATCACATAAGGCTTTATCGAATTCAGCATTCCCTATGGTGCAAGGTATAGAGAAACTCCCTGGATCCTTCAGTTTTGGGGGTAGCTTATTTTGAAGAATGGCTGAACATTCTTCATTTAGCTTTACCATCTCGCAATCCTCCCATTTCCTTTTGTTGGATATCACTTCCTTCAGAAATTTGGCATACTTGGGCATCTGTGATAATACATCAAGAAGAGGAAGGTTAATATGAATCTTTTTAAACACTTCCAAAAATTTTTCAAATTGCTTATCTAATTTAGCCTTCAAGACTCTTCTTGGGTAGGGAATAGAAAGTTTAATTTCATGTAAATTCAGTTTAGGGGTACTTCCCTCATTCTCCTTTTGCAGATGGGTCGATTCAGCTTCCTTGTCGTCTTCTTGGGCTTCACCGATTGTCTTCCCGCTCCTTAAGGCTATGGCATTCACATGCTCTCTGGGGTTCTTTTTTGTATTGCTCGGTAGCCGTCCCTCTTTTCTTTCTGACAGCATGCTTACAATCTGCCCCACTTGAACTTCTAAGTTCTTAATCGATGTTTCTTGACTTAAGAACCTCTTATATTGTTCTTGAAATCTTGCTTCAGTAGCAGTAATGAACTTAGAGATCATATCTTCCATATTACTCTTTTTTTCTTGTGGGGGTGGCTGTGGTTGGAAACCCATGGGTGCCTTTTGCTGATTATTACTCCATGAGAAGTTTGGATGACTCCTCCACCCTGGGTTGTATGTATTTGAGTATGGATTGAAGTTTGACTTACCAACATGAGAGATAAAATTAGCAATCTCATGAGAAATAAAAGGACTATTTAATAGACAATCAGAATTAGTATATCCCATTTGACAACATAAATCGCATGAGATGCTAGATGGTGTATTAATGGCTGCAACACTAAAATTATCTAGTCTCTTATTCAGATTAGCAATTTGTGTAGATAGGGATGCAAAGGAATCAATGTGGTGTACTCCCCTCTGATTATTTTGGTCATTGCTCCACTGGTAGTTGTTTAATACCATCTCCTCCACTAGGTCATATGCTTCGTCTGGAGTTTTCCTCATGATCGTACCACCTGCGGCTGCATCAATAATGGATCGGTTAGAGGAGGTAATACCATTATAAAAGGTCTGAATTTGACGCCAAGTTGGTATCCCATGGTGAGGACACTTCCTAAGCATCTCCTTAAATCGTTCCCATGCTTCATACAAGGATTCCCTCTCAAATTGAGCAAAAGTAGTAATATCATTAATTAGCTTTGCTGTTTTGGAGGGTGGGAAATATTTAGCCAAATATTTTTGGGTTAGATCATTCCAAGTGGTGATACTTCCTACAGGGAGTGAGTTAAGCCAATCTTTAGCTCTATCACGCAATGAAAAAGGAAATAATCTAAGCCTATTTGCATCATCACTAACTCCATTATGTTTAAAAGTATCACATATTTCCAAGAAATTAACAATGTGTGCATTAGGGTCGTCACTTGGTAACCCACTAAACTGAATACTTGTTTGGATCATTTGAATTATTGCAGGTTTGATTTCGAAGTTGTTGGCATGAATGGTGGGCTTGCAAATGCTGGATGTTGCCCCATCAATGTTTGGACAAGCATAGTCCAATAGGGTGCGATTTCCTTTTGCCATCTCTTCTTCCAACTCTATTTCTGGTTCGCCAATAACAACCTCCTCTCTTGTCTTACATTTGTTGGCCCTTTGCAACAAGTGAAGGGTCCTCTCAATTTCTGGATTGAATTCAGCTAGTCCTGGCAATGGCACCAAAAACTTGATAGCTATAAATATATAAACCTAGCAAGTGTACTAGCTATCAAGTAGTAGAAAAATATCGTTCCCACGAGGATTTAACAAAATAAGTATTAGAACCACCATCTTCCCTAATTATCTGGACAATCGAATTTCAGATTTGAGCAAGATCTACTGAAAATAAAARCTAGRGAAAGATAATAGAAACAAAGGTGATCACTAACTGAATATGTAATGGATGAAACCGCTAGGGCATTCGGTCCACCTAACAATGTAATGAATATTGATGGGTTCGNGAAAGATAATAGAAACAAAGGTGATCACTAACTGAATATGTAATGGATGAAACCGCTAGGGCATTCGGTCCACCTAACAATGTAATGAATATTGATGGGTTCGATTAACCAAGATTATTTGTCATTCCCATAAGCTGAGATCTTTCCAATGTTATTTAATATTCTCTCTCGAGATATACTAAATCTACGCCCATCAGGTAGCCCTTCGATCTCTCGAGTAGAGCTCTCAAGATGGGAGTGCATTAAGTCTAAGAAGACCATGAAATTCAGATGAATCATATATATATATATATGTATATACCATTCAATTCACACTATGAATTATTCAGTCGATTATGTGAATTCCTCTCTCAATTCATTTATATAACTCAAATCAACTAAGAGGTCGCCAAGCTCTTAATTGCATTAAGCACAATAATTCTTAGACTATATGAAAATCACAATCTTGGATAAATCATAAAGATAAAAATATATTCATTAACATGATTAGGCTTTCCTCAGCCCTAGCAAGAAACAAATCAGTTCATGATAGAAGAATTAAAGCAAACAAAGGGAAAGAAAGAACTATTGGAATCGCCCATGGTGCTGAGATCTCCTCCTCTTGCCGCCACCTTCTTCTTGCAGCTTCTTGAGTTCTTGCTCATTTCTTGACTGATTGCTCCTTGCTTCTTGATTCAATCCCCAAGATTGAGTGATATCTAAAGCTGGTCCGCCCTCTCCTTTATATAGCTTAAAGGGGAGGGGGTGGTCTCCTACTTCCTCTTGAAGTTGATCTTATAAAAGTAGAAAGTCTTATCCTAATTCTACTCTTATAACTTTATCTAATGAACTCAATCCCTTTATCTCTCTAAGATTACATCAAGAATTTAGATCTGGGAGGACTCTTCTCAGTTTCTTGTTCTTGGATTCATATTAGACCTCCTCTGTGAATTGGGCTTCAGCCAGGCTTTTCTGGAAGTTGGGCTTCAGTTGCGGATTGGGCCTTCTTGCGAATTTTCCCTAACTTCAGGCCCGGATTTGACCTCGATGCAGGCCGAATTTGTGAAAGCCCAACACATGAAAGTTGTGGATTTTCCTCTTATCTTTCCCGTGGGTCTTAAATCAACCCAATCGGAGTTTGGATACGTGAGTTAAGCCCAAATTACTGAACAATGTCGAAACTGTGAAAAATCATCTGATTTGTCATTCTTTGCTCCTGATGCCTTCTTTCATGCCCTGAACCGAATACAAGAAATATGAGTCCAATTAAGTACTAATTTAGTATCAAAGACAGAATAATTGTGGATAAAAAATATGATAAATTCTAATCTCATCAATGAGCTCGGCTTCAGAAGGTCGCATGCAGCGCAGATAGGGGAGCGTGTAGGATATTCGGTACAGCCATTCGTCTATCATGACGTATTTGGCTGCCTGACGCTCTACTCTTCTGGAGGCATTACGATCCGTAGGGAGGGTCCCGTGTAGCAGGAAGCTCACGAGCGGATCAATCCAACTCGGCTCTGCTTGAATGACGGGAGCGACCTCCTCTGCCCCCTGAGAATGCTAGGTCGAGGCAAGTTCTCTATATACATGGTTTTCATGGTGTTATCACTAGTGCTGGATAACCGAGATAGGGCATCAGCCTCAGCGTTCTCTGATTTCGGGATTTGCTGGATGAAGTGTGACTGGAAGTTGAGCAGAGCCTCTCTTACTTTGGCTAAGTAAGCTATCATGGTTGGCTCGTGAGCTTCGTACTCACTCGTAACCTGGGTTGACCACGAGCTGAGA